>APFE030056592.1:49314-156492 GCA_000404065.3 Pinus taeda | reverse complement strand
ACTTAGGTCGAAGAATGGTGTTTCCACCTTTGCAAAAAGATTTACCAGAAGCTAAGCTATTCAGCTGGCTATAAAAGATACTGTAGATGTAGAAGTACTTCTCGAGACACTAGATAAGAAGAAGGAGAAACACCACAGTCCACCCAAAGGTAAAGAGAAGAACGAGACAACTGAGTTTATTGGTGAAGAAGCGATGTCCTTTCAGGACTTCCCGCTCCATGGAAGCGGGAATCACTCAGAAGGAGAAAAACAAGCAGAGGAGGACCTTGGTTCCCCTCAATCTCTCCAAGGACATCAAGAAGGGAAGTAACCCCTCAGAAGAGACATATTTGCAAGAATTGGAAGAAAGCATCATTGAGCTCACTATTTCATAGAGAGCCTTGAGAAAGGAAAACGAGACCCTAAAGGAGAATAGCCTGCATATACATAAAGAACATGAAGAGCGGGTCTAGAAAGTGGCCCGAATTATGAAAAACAAGCATGCTAGGATCGACCATTTGAAAAATAAGAACAAATTGTACAAGGGTCAAATTCCTATAGAATCCAGTGGTAACCAGTTGGACCAGTTGGCAGAGGTAGCATATCAATTGGCTGCAATAGTAGCAACTCAGGATAAGGAATGATTTCCTTTTTCTTTTTGGGGAAGACACAATAATTTTGGTTGCATAAGGGGCATGCAAGGGCCTAGGTGTGGGGGAGATGTTTGGGCTTGGTTTTTCCCAATTTTGACACCTTTTTCCATACTTTACCTCTCCCATTTTGAACTATCTTTAACCCATACTATGCCTATTTTGGTTAGAATACTTATGTTTTTGCCAAAAGGGTATTGTAGGCTGAAGGTATGCAAATTAACACTAAAAAGTGTCTTTTACCTTAACTCTGAGTATTCCTTAGTTGTTCTTTATTTAATTACCATGCCAAGTAATCTCAAGTTCTTGTGTAGATTTGTTTTGATTTAGAAACAGGCCCATAATTCCTGTAGACAAATGTGTGATTATATTTCTTGCAAACACTCCAGATTTCTTGTAGTCATGGATTTCATGTAATCGCCTAGATTTCCTGCAACAACATTGGTGATTAGCCATGTTCCATGAATATCTAAGTTAAATCGGAACATGGGTTTTGTAGGGAATATATCACATATGGTTGTTATCCTATTGGCCATTTTGGATCTACCAACAACACCACCTAGGTTCAGAAGCCTTCTCTCGTTGGTCGTTTGGAGGAAAGCTACAACCATGTAATGATTTTCATCTAATCCATGCTTTCAGTCATGGATTAGACCCAGTATGGCTAAAATCAATATTTTGTAACATTTTTGTTAGCCAATGGCCTAGATTAGCAGTCTCCTTTATTTCGAGCCATATATGGGCTTTGTAAATGTATAAATGTTGTCCTAGTTTCTATGATAGTGGTTGTTAGATTGTTGGGTTGGTTTCAGCAAAAGATTGTGTATCAGATTGTACTCAGCTATATCTTTTTTCAGATTAATATAAGGTTATATGTTCTATCTATTTCAGTGAGCAAGCTCTTCAAAATTGACGGGGTTGTGAGTAAGGGAGGGCCCCCTTTGCTCACAACTCCCATAGTTTAGTATTTATGCATGTTATTTTTGTTATGTAGCAATAATTTATTTTTATAGCTAATGCACTCTTTCTAATATATCAGCAGGACTGGATTAAGTGAATTAGTTTTCTGTTCATGTGTGGAATTCATTTAATGAAGATTTGATTTCTAATGTTGATTGAATTTCTAAATTTGTTGTAAGTTGATTTCTATATCTTTTCCTAATCATCATCAGCAATCTTAAGAGTTGTAGAGGGAAGTTTGATCCACTTTATATCCTTTGCTACTAAGTGATTGATGCAGGAAAGAGTCATTGGTTTTGTGTGATTGGCTAATTAGATTAATTAGCACTTATAGTGTAAAGCTTGCATATACTTTGCATGCATCTCACAAGTTTACTTACCTGGGTTCATGATTTATGCTAAGCAAATAATAAGGCTATAATTTGACTCAACACTTCCTTTTCATATCTAAGACCATTTATGTGCTCATTGTTGATGACTTTTTCCCACCGTCTCATGATGGGCTTAGGAAGTGCAAGCCTGTCTTTTGCATCTTCATTTAAATATACTTATGAACTAGTGTCATGTTCTAATTGTTGACATGGATCTTTCTCAAATTCAAACAAGAAATTTCTCTAAACAAATATTAGTTCATAATGTTGATTCCTTTTTTGTATATCGTCTTGTTGAAGTTGTGATTCGATCTGGAAAAACTCGATTTTGTCATGTGTTTCTTGTAAACCTTTTTGAACATCAATAAGAGTGGCTTTGTCAATTTTGATTGTAACATCAATAGTCAAGAGTATTAGAGTATTCAGTAACTCTAATAACTTCTCAATTCGAGCCATATTCCAAATAATTCAAGCTAAACAAATGAAGGGTTTCATTAAATCTTTGAGTTCTCTATTATTTAAATGAAGTAGATGTTGCTCAAAACTTGGAAACTATATGTCACCTTAGTGAGAAAGGTGTGAGTAGCAACTATGGGTGCAATATTCAAAATGTTGTAGGAGACTAAGAAGAGAGGAAGAGTAGGCTTCTGAAATGCTCAAGCTTCATGAAAAAACAATTGGATAATATGTTGATGACAACAACTAACAATGATGCAATATTATGTGCCAATATGAAGAAGAGACATGTTGGATCCATATTACCTTGTAGTGAAAAATACTAGAATAGTGCCAATTTTCATAAAGTATGCTTTTTAAATATAAAAACTTCAAGAAACAATATCAATCTCAGAAACTCCCAAAAGCTTTATTTGTTGATATGCTATGGAACAAAATCATATTTGTATTTCATAAACTCTCATGTATGCACAAATTCAATCCAAATTATGGCTTCTTCCTCCTCTTACAACCTTCCTCAAATATTTAGGTTTTACCCTTTTCAATTATGTGCTCTATCATTGTCATGCTAGAGGCCATGTGTAATGTTTGCTTAAATTTTCTACAAAACATTAATTTCTATCACACATGGACATTGAATCCAAACAAATGTTATCGCAAGTCCTTGTGTGTTATACACTAACTTAAAATTTTCTTGGGTTTCAATTAGAGTTGAATTTTCCTTTGAATATATATCAAAGTCATATTTCAATATGTTGTGACATGAATTTCTTGGAAAGGATGTATGATGTGTCTGTAAGGACCATCAAAACCCTCTTAGGTCATAAGATAAAAGTGACCCCCTTGAACTAAGTACTATGGAGGTGAACCTTTCATTAATGGAAAAGAAGTTCCATATGATCCAAAGTACCATGAGGATTGGATAAGGAACAATACACAACACAATGAAATGTGTTCCAATGATAAACCAAAATTTTTTTAATGATCAAGGAACTTCTATAGGTGAAGATAAATGAAATAGAAAGTGAGGATCATAGGTGATTATGTTACCATCTAAATATATGTTTTAAGTTTGATTGGTCGATCATGAAGAAAAAACCCCAAAATTTCTCCACCTTCATGTATCCAGTAGAACACAAGGAGTTGACAGGATGCTTGTGCCTAAAAAACACCACCCATAGGTAGTAAAATGTGATTCTTCTGGAAAACACAATATTTGTTCTATGGCATCCCCTAACTTAGTTTGTATTTGTAAAAATTGTATATGTTTAGTTTGTTTAATGTTCTAACATTAATATTGAATTGGGATTGGTTTATAATTATTATGTTAATAATAGTTACCTTATTTAAAATTTTTCTTTTAAGTTATTGATAAAAATATGGAAAATAATTGTGAAGTTGCAATTAGTTAAAGAGAAACTATGGGATGCAAATTAATGGTTGAATTTAATTACCCTTGATGATCTAATACTTAGGCATCTAATCTAAGTATTAGATTATTAAATTGTGGAAATTTATTGATCAATAACACTCCCAGTAAGATAGGATTTTGTCTTATGAGGCTGGGGAGAGTGGGGCTCATTATTGAGCCAAGTGACTACCTACCACCTCGTGGATAAGGAGGAGGTAGTTACTAACTACCAACAAAAGTTGGAAAAGGGTATATTTTTTTTCCTATACCAGCATAAGCCTCACATAGTGTTTAACTGGGGTGAGAAGTATAGTGACATAAAGAAAGAACAAAGAATAAAATTGACTTACAATCCATTAGAGTTCAGTGGGACTCATCCAAGAGGAGGAGTCAAGGTTGGGAGGAGAATTGCAGCTCTAGACTTCTTTCTAGAACTATTGACCAATTGATATTTTGAGAAACCAATATCTTAAGTAGTTAACACTTGATGGTAAAATTATGTTAAATAATTGGAGTTGAATTGACATTACCGCTTCATAGGGAACCTGCACTTCAATGGAATGGAGTTTATGTTAAAATTTTGATTGAATTACAAAGCATAGAGCGTTATAGAGAGTGGAAACAATAAACACACACAGACACACACACATATAATAGGATCTCACTTGAAGAATATTGCAACAAGGAGAAACAACCTTCGTAACAAGTTCTAGGAAGAACTACAGAAAAATTAAGTAGTAAAGGAAATTTCACCAGCAACAGAGACATAGCAGAGCCTCTATAATCTTCATACTAACTCTATAAATGAAAATCACAACCAACAAAGAGTTAGTTTCAAATTATATATGAAAGAAAAATTAAAAATGGAGAAACCCTAATTAAATATTACTACTTTACAACTTACCAATCACAAAAAAGAATACTCATTATAACCCTACCGAAAGTGAAGAGAACAAGTCCAAAAGAGAGTAAAAATCACCATTAAACAATATTTAGCAGGGCATGGCAGGTTAAAAATCCTTAGTTGCAGAGATGAATGGAGCTCTGTCGAAATACCAAGGAAAAATCAATGAATGAATCAGTAGAGGAAAGGTTAATAAGGAAAAAACCCAAACCCTAATGATAATCATTGTTGTATTGGAAAGATCAAATCTTAGTCGTTGATTAGAAGTCCTCATGTTAACAAATGTATTCATGTGAAGCCATACGGGTTGTTGTGTGTTGGACCAATGAAATGGGTCCATGTAACCAGAGTTGGTCCACGCGTAAACAATCAGATAAACCATGAAATAATTATAGTTTCAATATCTTATTTTTGGAACTTGAAAGCAGTTATATTACAATATGATATATATATATGTAAAAAATCAGATAAAGATTGTCTTACATAAGAATAAGGACAAAAAAAAGTATAAGAATTTACGAGGAGTTGGAATTTTTATAAAACTTAATGACCAAGGGATGATCTAATCCATTACAAAGGGAAAACTATGTAGTAAATAAGCTAATGACATAGTATACAACTACTTATAGGCAACAAAAAGAAAAAGAAAAAAAATAGTATGTTTTTGAGGTTCATGACGTGCGGTATCAAATCCAGGTTACAATACTTGGCCTTTATGGGTCCTGACTAAAATATTATTTTCTGTTTAACATATAGAAAATAAAACAAAGCAATAAAGAAAATTAGAGGCAAAAACTTGACCTAGAAATTATTCAAGAAGCAATTCAAGAGGAAATATTTAACCGAGAGGTATTGCGATGAGAAAGCTAGGGAATTCCATGAGTTAATACTAGGTCAATTATCAATGGAAGAATTTGTGAACAAATTTGTGAGCTTCTTTACTATAGGTGTCATATCTTTGAGAAGAGAAGGGAAAAAACTAAAAGGTTTATCAGTTGCTTGCATTTTTTTTTACAAGGAAAGGATTGATATAAAAATAATGGATGAGACAATAAGAAAAGATAAATTGTTTTACAATTAGACTAAGTAGAAAAGTGATAGTTCAAGGGGTTGGTTGCAAAGAAAAATGAAAAAATGAACGTCTAAAAGAAAGGATTTAAGAAACCTGCCTTTTCCAATACTTAAAAAAGTATTCAAGGGGAAAGGTATTGTAGAAATATGAAACAACACAAGAACATGAGTCATAGAAGTGGGCAAGTAATAGTAACAGAGAATCGAAGCATTGGAGAATCAAATAAGACACCAATCAAGTGTTGGGCTTGTAATGAAAATAATTTGTGGAGGGATTGCCTACAAAATCCTTTGAACAAGAAATAAATAATGCATAACTTTCAGAAGGCATCTATAGTAAATTATGTTACTCGTAATATTCCAATGATTAATGCAGCGTTGGATGATAGATAGGCTAGCTGTCAATCCACCATGGTGGATATCCAAGTTAAAATCATTGGAAAGACTATATTTGTGTTCATTCATATTGGCTCTACTTTTAGTTGTATTTCTGCTTATTGATTCAAAAATGTGGTATTAAAAAGGAAAAATAGCCTAAACCTTGGTTAGTTCAATTATTTATTGGAACCAAAAGAAGAATTACTGAGATTAGTAAGGATTGTCCAATATACTTAAATGGATTGCAAGCTAACTTAAATTTGAATATTCTTCCTTTGGGATCATATGATGTCCTTATTAGCATGGATTAGATAGAACGACATAAGTAATATTGAACTCTTTGGAAAAAAAATTCACATGTGTTAATAATGAAGGGGATACTTGTAAGGTAAAAAAGGTTCCAAGAGTCACTTCAGTGGGGCAAATAACTACCTTACAGTTAGAGCAATGTTCCTAAAAATGATGTAAATTGTTTGTAGTTCAAATTGAAGATTATTATGACAACAAATAGAAACCTTCTATAGAATATTATCCCATTGTAGAAAATTATATGTCTTTCAAGAGGAAATTCTAGGGCTACCTCCATGAAGGGACATAAATTTTATTATAGAGCTTATCCCTGGAGCAATCCCAACATATAAATCTTCGTACATAATGATTATTCTTGAGTTAATGGAATTAAAGTTACAACTACAAGAGTTTCTAGACAAGAAATATATAAGACCTTATGTGTCACCTTGGGGTGTACCGGCCTTGTTTTTAAAAAAGAAAGATGTCACCCTTATACTTTGCATACACTACTGATAGCTCAACAAAATGAAAATTAAGAAAAAGTATCCATTACCCAGGATTGATGAACTATTTGATCAAGTCGAAGGAGCTACTATCTTCTCAAATATTGATTTAAGATTCGGGTATCATCAGATTAGGATCAAAGACGAAGACATTTTGTTGACAGTGTTAGAAATTCGTTAACCAAGGGGGTCTCCCTGATGTGAAGTCCCAATTAGACCTCACACTTTTTGGAGTAGCATACCCATCTGGAGTATCAGCCCGACTGCCATGTATTCTTGTAGATTTTCCTTGGCTACAAAGTTTAGCATAAGAGAGTAATGCATATGTATTTTTGGATCAGTGAGTGATTATGCCTTGTGAAATTTTCAGCTACGGAAATTATCAAGGTCCTTTTACTTAAAGGGAAGAGAAAAGTGGGCCCTTTAAATACAAGTAATAGTACTAATCTAGAAAAGGCACACGATCATATACATATGAATGAATCATTGATCAACTAGCAAAATAGTTCACAAGGAAGCAACAATTGTTAAAGAAAATACAACACACCATCAACAAGATAAGTACCAAAGCCACCGAAATAGTTCAATTTCATTAGTATAGATGAAAACAACATACATCACAAACATTCAAAGAATAGTCTTATAATATTCATGACATGTGCATGAAAGAATTTTGGTTCAACAAGCTTCTGAATTAAGTAAAATTTCCAAGATACATCAAGATAGTGAACACCACTAGCCCCAATAGTGGAGCATTGGAGAAGTCATTGGCTCCTCCAAAACAACTATCTTGGTCTCCAATGCCTGGTAGGAAGAGCCAAGGTGAAAATTCCATTACATCATCAATGAGGGTGTATATATAAAAAATGGGGCGATCATTCACCTCCCTTGTGACTCTTGGACCACTCTCATGATTGTTTTACTTCTCTATGACCTTTTGACTTCCTACATGACTTTTCACATCATGGATGACACTTGTACTTCCAATTTACATTGCATTTCTCCCATATAGAATTTACATAATCCACAAAATGATGTGGCCCATAATGACTCATGACATAACATGGCATGATATTGATGACATGGACTTGGTAATGACATAGCAATATCAAGTTACCTTTTTCTGCTAGTTTCTTTGTGTATTATTGAAATATGTTGCATGTTCTTCTTCTTCCTCCTCCTCGTGACTTGAAGATAAGGAGTCTTAAATGTGATCTTGATTCTATTGTAATCGTGTTTTCCTTCGTATTCTTGCTTGATGATCATCTGGTCTCTCAACTCCATAGGTGTCTTCTATCATGGTCCCCTTCTTCTTTTCCTCCATCATCATCCTATTATGATAAGATAGAGTACCTTCAACTGAAAACCATTCATGAAAAGATGACATAAGTCTGAAAACCCATAATCTAACATGTTTCATGAAATCACTTGTTAGGGCTAGAACTGGTGACTATTTTAGTGAGTGACTTAGGGATTGGGTAGTTCCATAGGCCAAGGTATGAGATCGAGGCTTAAGACTGTGCAATGCGTAGTTCAATATGGCCAGGGTCAAGGGATTTCACAGATGAGGGGCTCAAGAGCTCAAGGTTGAGGCTTGAGCATTGAAGTTTCCCAATATATAGTTATATAGGGAGAATAGCCTCATGGATTGTGTAGCTCAAGGTGTCAAGCTAGAAGCTTGAGGCTTGACACTGTGTAGTGTGCAATTAAGGTTAACTGGGAGGAAAAAATTACGCAGTTCTATAGCTCAAGGGTCAAGGTTGGGCATTGTGACTGCACAATGTGTAGTTCCAAGAGGCAAGGTCAGGGCTTGAGGTTTGATACTGTGCATTGTGTAGTTTAGGAGGGTTGAGTGATGCCAGGTTGCTTAGTCGGGAAGTTTTTAGGACTTGGCTATGTGCATAGTCAGTGAGATCATAGTGAACATTGATGGAACTTAAGTATGATCACACACTTAGAACATTTGATGATGCAACATTGATCACTCAAAACACATGGACAACATACTTCTCTCATTGTGATGACATTGCAATGAATTTCCCTAAGTGTGACACTAAAGATACACTTCACAACGACAGTGACAACATTTGTGCGACAGTGCATGAAACTTTGGGAATGAGTGTAAAACATGTCTATATGACTAGAAGGACTCATCAACACCAAATTTACCCTTTGAAACAATCTAAAACTTCTTTTTACAACGTGCGATGCTTATCATGCCAAAATATGACACTTGTGATATGAGAGGAAATGTGCAAACGACACTAGCGATATGTGAATGACAGTGAATGTGACACATCTCAGAGCGAAGATAACATGAAAATGACATTTGCGAAGGTGAAAATGTGAAAAAAGTGACAATTGGAGAAACTCACCGAAATAGAAGTACGATCACAAACAAAAGTGAGACTATCAATTGAGAGTGTGCATTGACTATCGACATAGGTTGAACATTGCATAAGCACTGTCTTGATGGACTGTTCTTGGTCTATTCAAGCTTGTGTAAACAATGCACTGATGAACTTGTTGCATATTGAGCATGTGTGAGTAGGTGACTTCAATTCTTACAATCCAATAAGGGAGCTCGAAAGCTTAATAAAGCATCAATCAACCAAGAATTGACTACGGAATGAATGATCACAAGAACCACAGTAGGCTCCAAATTTAAAGTGTAAACAAAAATTTGGAGGGTGTTTATTGCAATGACATCACTTAGTGACATGTTAGTAGAACTCCAACTTCTCTACCTTGGTCAAATATTTTATACAGGATCTAGTTCCTCAGAAGTATTGATTCATCATTTGGATTACCCTGGCTTCCCTACTTACCCCATGCATAAACATAGCCCCATTCATTCCTTCTTGGTTAAACACAAACACTGAACCAACAATATCACAATGTTTCAAGATAAAGAAAGTGTAATGTAGCATTTGAGTTTTAGATATTCAGAGTATAGTTTTTCATTTTTGGTGTTGCTCCACTGCTAGCAGGCCTGGACAGTACCCCAATAGAGTCACTTCAAGGACACAAGAATCGCTTTGTTGTTAGCAAACCTAAACAATACCCCAACGAATTCACTTCAGGAACACAAGCATCTCTCCGCTACCAGCAGGCCTGGAAAGTACCCTGACAGAGTTGATTGCTTCACCTCCCTATTCAGGAAGCCTTTCTCTTTTTCACCCTTTATTTATTTATTTATAGAACTGTGTATTGGCACTTATTTATTTCATGGGTGGAATATGGATCCTGACTTATTGAGATTATAAGAGGTTGTCCCTTCAGAGAAGTATGTGTGAGACCTCTTATATTTATTTTCTCATTTACATTTTCCCCTTGTCCTTCTCTACTCAATCGGATCAACATGGAGAACACTGAAACATAAAATACTGAGTATAGGTATGAGGTTTCTGGAATAGAAAAGAATATCATGGTTCCATGCAGAGATTTCCTCATGCAAAGATGATATTTTCCATCTGAACATAATTGGCCAAAGGGATAACCAAGACAGAGAAGAAGGATTGAAAGTTAGCCAAATGTTTCAGTGTCACAAAGCCCTTTTCCATTTTGCCACATTATCTTTTGATCTATAAGGAAATCCTTCATGCGAAGTATTATTAAACAAAACACAAAAAGAGATGACCCATATTTAGAAAACCAAAATCAAAAGATGAAACAAATGGAGGCCAAACCGAAAAAAGAAAGCGAGACAAAACAAAAGACTATAGAAAGTAACTGCAGGATTCATGTGCAAAGGAAGCCAATATGCAACTAGAAATACTCCTAACCTAGCTAGCTAGAAGGGCAGGGCCTTGTATAATGAAATTTCCAATGTAGCCACCATATCTTCTCCCGACCTGTATACAAAAAGATATGGGAAATTAAAACAAATAAAAAATAATGTGCAATGTAAAAGGTAAGAGCGTGAATATCTTGCAAAAGAAATTGAAGGTCTTTCGTGTCAGCAAAAATATACGTCATAACCACTACTTCTAACCAGCTCACATTCTTACCCTTTTATGAAAACCATAATTAATGAAACCTATTAAACTTCTTGTGAATGCATCTTCATCTGCACTGTCTTGCTTAGCAAGCATGAGAAAAGACTGAAACTTGTTATTAGCAAATGGGCTTTCTAAGTAATATGCTTCCAGGCAATCATAGATTGGATCATGAAATTTGAAACAATCCTCTTGAAAATCCCAAAATCCTTGAAAATATAAATTTTCAAATAAAATCATAAGTTCGAGATGAGAATCTTGTGAGGGAAAATGGATCCGATCATATTCAACGAGCATGCCAAGATAGTGAGGACTTGACATACCATCATGAAGGCTGAAGTGCCTCAACTGCTTGGCTAGTATCTAGACATCGAGATGATAAACCATAAATATCAAAGGATGTAAAACAACTATCATTGGATGTGCTAATGGGAAAAAGGTAAGCTTTATGACAGTCATCAGAGACAGTATCATGATCGGATGGGTTGATTAAAGCATCAAATTACCAATTTGTAATTAACAAGGATAAATCAATTTGAATAGTTCAGCGAATGCTCTGAACAATTGAATGACCTTCCTCTTATAGTGAATGTGAAAAATGATTTTCTTGTAACTGGTGACAAACTATATAAGCATCTTAATTGTCGAAAGAATTGAAGAAGAATGCTAGTATAGTAAATATATGAAACTAGTCAGGATGTAATGGATAAAAAAGTGGAACTTGATTCAACAAATAACTCAAGCACTTTCTAACACTCAAGAGAATTTCTAGTGTCATGAAGGCATTCACAAGAAAAACTAGGAGCTATTTATTTGCCATAGCACTCAATATATATGAACTCTTCGGCCAAAAGTAATCTTCAAATTGATCATCTGTGCAATTTTTCACATTCACAAAAGGTGTAGAATCCAAACCCGAATTTGATACAAGAGATTTGTGTGAGGATGAATTCTCTACAACAATATAATTAGAAACCCGATCTTGAGAAATAGGAAAATTGGAATGAGAAATCTCAAAATCCATCAAGAACGAGTTTGTATCTAGTGAAGCAATACGAATGAAAGAATTCTGTGAGAAAATCAAGATCTTACATGGTTCAGGAATTTCACCTGGATAGCGAGAACCTGACATAACCCTCAATGAGATTTGAAGTGCCTCGACTTCTCGACAAGTTTTAAAACTTTGAAAGGGCAGATAACAACATTTGGTAAACTGAGTCAACTGCAAATTGCATGTGGGCAACTACTATCGGTTAAGTCAACATGATCACTACTATTTAGATGGAATTTATCTACATCATTGGTTTTATCAAATCCTTAAACTTCAACAGACAGATTACTCAATTCATAATATTCTTCTGGTCACAAGTCTAAGAATGTATACATCATAAAATTATCATGATCACACTGATTCGAAGAGTTTCCCCCATACAAAGCAAGAAATGATAAGGGATGGAATGGATTCTCTATAATTTCATTGCTTTCTTCTTCCTCATGGATAATATCACTATCATGTGTCATTTCATGAGTCATTTCATCAGAAAACAAACTCGAAGAACATGAATAATTTCCATCACAAGTTTATGCATTACAAACAATAGAGCACAAATGATAGGGAGGTGAAGAGGAAGAAGTGTTCATAAGGGAATATTCTTTGACTGAAATAAATTTTTGAGATCTAAAATTTTTGAAATAGAATCTTATTGAGAAATTGAAAGATTATATGGTGCACTTAGGTATTTGTCATCATATATATCAATGGATTCATCCTCATCAGAATCATGATTGTCCAAGACTTCATATTGATTAGGAGAATTGATTGTATTCGATTGATGACCAAGATTACCAGACTCATTATCATGAGGCAAAATAACCTTCACATAGAGGGTTTTGAAAAAGGAAAGAAATATTGAAAGAATATTCACCTTCTTGCTCCTCTACCTATGAAATGTGACTACCTTGCACCTGTTGACTTCTTGATTTTGGAAGAGATCGATTAGGCATATTGAGGGACAAGGGGTCATGAGAAAGAGATGGTAAAGGATTACTTGTATCCAAATCCCATTCAAGATTTAAATTATGAGTAATAATATCATCTTGAGGAATGGATAAATTAGCCTTCATCATAGGCTTCATGAACCATTATGGGATTCTCTCCATGTGATATGAATCATGAAGAGCGGATTAGGAATTTGATTTTCATATTTCCCAAATTTATTATCATTGCAAGGAGGCACCCACATCAAAACTGAAAAAGGAGGAGGGAAAGTAACAAAAGGAATAGTAGGTTCTTCCCATGAAATTAGGGATGTCTCATGACTTAAAAGAGTTGGGGAAGCATAAACATCAGGTGGTTTGAGTTCACCATGCATAGAGATATGAACCAAATACTCAAACTTATGTTTAAATAAATCCCAATCCATGTCTTCTTCAAGAAATTCATAACAGAGGTGAAGGAATCAATCAAATAAATCCTTAATTGATTCATTAGGCTTCATTCTTAGTTGATTATTCCTTTTATAAACATCTCAGTAATCATACATATCAAATGATAAATGAATCTCCTTGATGAGGTGTTCAAGAGAATGAATGGAAGAAGGTGGTAGAGTGTGACACCATACACTAACTAGACCTTCAAGGGTGAGGTATAAGAGAATAAAAGAGACAGCTTCACAATAAATTTCATAGTATTCACAGAACTTAAGGAAAAGAGATGCATGCTCAACAATGGATGTATCACTGTCACCATCAAACTTGAATTGAGACAAGTCATGGAGACACTCATCAGGGATTGAAAGTTCATTAGGGAATAGGTTAAAAAATACTCTGGGAGTATGATTTGAGGATGAGCCATTTCATATAAGAGGTTCAAAATAGACTTGATGGGCACAAATTTTCATTTGGCCCTCCTTCTAGTGCCATTTTGTTGAGGGTGCTGGAAATCCATCAACTAAGGGGGTCTCCCAGATGTGAAGTCCCAATTATACCTCACACCATTCTGAGTAGGAGCCCCATCTAGAGTATCATCCTTAATGCTATGTATTCTCGTAGATTTTCCTTAGCTAAAAAGTTCAGCACAAGAGAGTAATATAAAGGTATTTCAAGATCAGTAAGTGAGTATGCCTTGTGAAATGTTCAACTACAGAAATTATCATGGTCCTTCTACTGAAAGGGAAGATAAAAGTGGGCCCTTCACAAACAACTAATAGTACTAATCTAGAAAATGCACATGACATATACATATGAATGAATCATTGATCAACCAGTGAAATAGTTCACAAGGAAGCAATGATTGTTAAAGCAAATACAACACACCTTTAACAATATAAGTACCAAAGTCACCAAAATAGTTAAATTTCCTTATTACAGATGAAAACAAGATACATGGCAAACATTCAAAGAATAATGTTACAATATTCACGACATATGCATGAAATCATGTTGGCAAAAAAGCCTTTTGAATTAAGTAAAAGTTCCAAGATACATTAAGATAGTGAACACTAGTTTCCCTAATAGTGGAGCATTAGAGCAGTGAAAATTCCATTGTTGGTGTCTAGCTTGCTCTATTTTTACCCTATTCCCATAAGCTTTAACCTCTGTTTTATCTCTATTTAACCCTCTCATTCATGCACTAGTCCAAGATAATCATCTATTCCTACATATACTTCATATTTCATAATTAAGATTTAGTAAGTTCTTTATTAATTACTTTACATAGATTTCATACATTTTAGTATTTCTTGTATCTTATGTTTAACTTTCCTAAAAGTAATTAAAGAACTAAGTGTTAATCATTATTTAGCGTGATCAATGCAGGCAGATTCCTGCACCACCAACGAATTTGCTCTGTGGTTTCTGTGATATTCCACAATGGTGTTTTTGATCCATGACTCCTAGTTCAGTTGCGGACTATCTGAGGATGGACATTAGTGGTGTATAATCAGGGAAACTTGCCAAGAATATGATCTGCGACCATCAAATTTCATGCCTTATTATAAATATCAGTCGGTTTTGCAATGTTTTTTGTTAGTTCGTTCGGTCGAAAGACTTGAATAGGAAATTACTGTAATTAGCAGAATATGGCTAAGGCCAAGAGATTGTATATAATCTATATTGTAGGTAGAGCCAAGCTAGCAATCTATGAGTTGTAATTTTATTTACTTTGTAATTTTGTATCGCCCTCGGTTTTGGGATGGACTCGTATTATCATGTATATGTGTTGATCAAGTTAATACAAGGAACACGCCATGTTTTCTTCACGTTGTGTTTAATTTTTATTTCATGCATGATTACGTGATAAACCGTTTCATTTCCTAAATGGGAAACGAGTTGGTTAGCTAGGGCCCAACCAACCCAGCTCATTTACCCTTGTGCTTTCGCCATATAAAAATTATGTGTGAACATTTATTCATTTGCAATTGCATGGCTTAGATTGCTCTTATGTTTATTTCAGAAGTTTTGAGTTAAACTCATTTCATAGTCAAGCATGAACGAATCTGTAGTTTGGAAGTTTAATTAATTTTATTTCTTTCTTGCAATTTCTTTCCTGCAAATGCTTTCTTGCAATTTCCTTCCTACAATTCTTTTCCTGCAATTTTTGTCTTAGTTTACTTCAACTCGGGTCATGCAGGAAGATTCTTTCTATACCAGTGCATGTAGTTTCCTGCGCTCTGATTTATTCATTTACTTTACAACAAGTGTTACATTCATTTTCTTGCTTATAATTTCATTTATTACTGCAAGCAAACATATTGTTAATTCAAGTAATCATTCTCAATGTTAAGAGTTATACTTGTAAAGGATCTTTACATGAATTAAGGAAGACCGTTATACTTTACACTTGCATTTTATGACTTAAGAAAAGGAATAAAAACGTTATAAGTGAATTGACGAAAGTTATTTGATGCATGCAAATTACTTTGATTGCTGCTTGATTATTTCAAATTGTTTTTGCTTTATGAAGTTTACTTTCATTGAAAAGTTTAATTAATTAATGCATTCTTTTTCACATGTAGTTTATCTCAGAATCGAGCTTGCAATTGCAATTCTTTTTAACATGTCTTTTAATTCTTTCGAAAGTAAATTGGAAACTTTGGTGAAGGAAGCTTTGTCTCGGTGCAAGAGTTGGTCTCTTGTCACAGGAACAAAGTGCTCTAAGCCTTGAGGCTTAGAGCACCTCCATAAAGACATAAGTCTTCAGTAAAGAAGGTAAAATATACTTTTTCACATAGGTACTCTACATGCACTAGTGCAAGAACAGGTTGCCTCGTGCAGAAGGAAGATCAATTGGGAAATAGATCTTTGCAAGGGCCCACTTGTTAAACTGTTGGCCATCTATACTGAAGATAAACATTGCATTTCATTTCAACATTTAAGATTTCTTCCAGGTGTGTGAAAGTTCCTTTACTTAATTTCCTTGCAAATTATTCTTTTACATTCCATCACTAGAATTGCTTTGGTGTCGATTGTCTTTAAGATTGTTTTCTATCTGATTCTGCAACATTTCATTTAAGAAGTAGGATTAGGAATAGGAAAAGATCATACCACTTCTGGCATTGCCCGTGCTTCCTCTCTAAGTTTACAAAACCCCTGGGTTGACAATTAAGTGTTGAGGAGTTTGTTTAAGTGCAATTCTTGCACTCCAACATTTTGGCACCATTGTTAGGGAGGCGATTTGAATTGGTAAGAATTTTCTGTTTTTTGCAATAGGGGTAAAGTTTGCTATTATTTTTTCTGCAGTGTGCTTCTACTTTCTTGAATGAATTTATAGGTGTCTAGTTATTTTTAAGTTGCAACATTTTTATTGGAATTTTGTTTTGCCGTTTTTCTGAAATGAATGCCTAAAAGAGGTAGGGGTCCAAAGCCCACTAGGGGCCAAAGAAATACTGATAAATCTGAAACCAAATCTCATATTGGGCCTTCTTTTCTAGGTAGAAAATCCAAACAAACCCAGATTCATCACGCAGGAACAATCCACTTGGGCTCTGGCAGCAATTGTCCAAGTATGACACAGCCCACAAAGGGGAAGAAGGGGACTATTAGAACCCATAGTCAGCCTTCTCAGCCTATTGAGAGAGGTTCATGTGGAAGAACAACAATGGCAGATCAGGAAGACCATGCAGAAGGAACTGGTGAAAATCAGGTAAATGAGGAATAATCCACTTTTGGATTCTCAATTGTGGATCCAGATACACAAGTACAAATGAAAAATATTTCACCATCAGCTCTTCCTCATTTCTATGGTAAGGTACATGAAGATCTAGATTCTTTCCTATTTGAGTTTGATATTTTGTGTAGAAGTTATGATTATTCATTTGATGCCCAAAATTTAAAGTTGTTTCCTGCAACTCTCAAGGACACAGCACTCCGCTTGTTCATGGGACTAGGAAGAAATGCTATATCTTCTTGGGAACAAATGAAGAGAGTGTTCTTGTCAAAATATCAAGAATATTATAAGACTAGAGATATTCAATATGAAATCTTTAGTATTGTGAAAAATGATGATGAGACTCTAGAGAACTACTTGGAGAGATTCATGTACATCCTCCAAAGGTCAAAGCACAAGTTTGATCTAAGTACCATTAGAACCTTGTTCTTACGTGGGATTACTAACGATGTTAGGAATAATCTAAATCTATTAGGACAAGGGGATATTGCTCAAAAATATTTTGATCAAATATGTGACTTGTGCAGGAAATTATTGAGGAACCAATAGAGATCCGATAAAGGAATTCAGAATAGAAATAAGAAAACCAAATCTACTGATGCTATGATTATTGGATTATAAAACACAATGGACAATGTGAAAATTGAAATAATGAATATTGTTCGTAAACAAATAGACTCTTTGAAGTTTCAGCAAAAACTTGTAGAGGAACAAGAGTCATTGTCTATTTTTTGTCCAAAATGTAGAAGAAAGCATATTTTAAGAGAATGTCCTCCCGATATTAAAGAAACTAATAAATGTGCAATTTGTACAAAGAACCATGCCAAGGATAAATGTCCCTCCATACATGGGCTTGTACTTGAAGGAGGACAACCTGAAGCTGAATCACTACATGTTATGGAAGCACAAAGAAACTTGCCTCAAGTAAGTGCAAGTATGGCTCTTGAACCTCCATCGCATTTTTTTGGTTATAATGCACATTCATATTCCTATCCTAACAATAGTCACTCTCAACATTGGCAACATGGGAACCAATATCATTATGGACAACCTTCCCAATATTGGCAGCAAGGATGGAGAGGTCCAAACCATTCATATCATTCACACCATTCCTATCCTCACCTATGCAGTCATATCCTCCTACATATGCACCTTACCCAATGCCACAACCATCATTACCTCAGTTGAGTTCGCCTATGCAACCATTGCCTTTACCTCCACCATTTGGACCTTCTCAGCTGCCTACCCAACCTTTACCCAACCCCAATAACAAAGTGGTACAGATGATCCATTCTATGAATCCGATTTCCTCATCCAGATATTAGTCCATGCCAGTTGGAGTCAATGACCTCCAATTGAGATTGGGGAAGATAGTAACCACAAAAGATCAAAAGAAGCCTATGGTGATTATCAAAGAGAAAGGTGAGGAGGAAACTCTTGAAAATTTTGAAAAATATGACACCATCTAGCCTATCCCTGTCCCTTCTTAACCTTTTCCATCTTCTTCTAACCAACCTCCCTATCCAGAGAGGTTAGTTGTGGAGAAGAAAGACCCCATTCTTGAGTCTAGCCTGGCTTCTGAGATTAGGAACCTTTTCATAAAGGTACCTTTGCTCCAAGCTATTAAAGAGATCCCCATTTGCACAAAAATCATTAGGGAACTCTGTCTCAAGAAACCAGAAAGGAGAAGATTAGAACCTCAAACCATTCAATTTGTTGGTAGAGCAGCAAAGTTAATGACGGGGTGTATGCACATGGAGAAATATACCGACCTCGGAAACCCTGTTGTCTATGTTTAGATAGGTGATGTCCTTGTCTCCAATGTACTTATAGACCTAGGGGCAGCCATTAATGTTATGACCAAGAAAACCATGGATCATCTTGGATTGGTCCATATTCGTCCTACTCCCACTATGCTTGAACTAGTACATAGATCTAAAATCAAGCCAGAAGGGGTGTTGGATGATGTGGTTGTTTTTCTAGAATCTTGGGAATATCCCACAGAATTCGTTGTGCTTTAGCCAAAGAACCCTGTGGGAGGACATCCCTTGATATTGGGACGACCATGGCTTGCTATGACCGATGCTTATATCGGATGTCGTTCTGGTGACATGTATATTTCCCATGGAGATTCGAGGAAGAAGGTCACGTTGCATCCACCCACTAGATCCATTCAGGAGCTCTGAGACACTTTATTATTAGACTATAGTAGTGATGAGGAGACGTGGCCTATATCCTTGATACATCAGAATGTTGAATTCTCGTAGGAGGGTGATATTCAAGACTTCCTAAACAATCTAGACAGTGTGCCCAATTTTGAGTCATTGAGTCATATTTTTAGTCTAGATTTTCAAGAAAGATATGACTCTCTACCTCCCTCGCCACCAGATCTAGCGACACCTTTGTGTACTATTGAACCTGATACCACTCTTGTTGAGATTAGTCCAGGTAAATCTTTGCATATTAGTTTAGACTTAGATTCTTCCTAGCAAGAGCAGCGTGTGAATTTTTTGTGAAACCATCTTGATTCCTTTGCATGGGGCTATGAAGATAGGAAAGGCATCCCTCCTAAAACTTGTACCCACCATATTTATATTTAGGATGGAGCCCAACCTTTCCGACAACCCCAAAGGCGAATAAACCCAGCTCTAAGAGATGTTGTAAACGAAGATTGCAAAAACTCTTAGATGCTAACTTATCTATCCTATTTCTGAAAGCCATAGGTCTCAACATTGGTCTGAGTCCCAAAAAAAGATGGGATATGACACATTTGTATTGACTACAGAGGATTGAACAAATCCACTCTCAAAGATTACTTTCCCCTTCCTTTCATTGATTAGGTACTTGATACCCTTGCCGGTAAGAAGTAATTTTATTTTCTAGATGGCTTTAGTGGGTATAACCAGATACAGATTGCACCCGAGGATCAAGACAAAACCACTTTTACATGTCCAGGGGGTACATTTTCTTATCGAGTGCTTCCCTTTGGGCTATGTAATGTCCAGACTACCTTTCAAAGGGAGGTCTTGGCCATTTTTGTTGACCTTGAGTGTGTGGAAATCTATATGGATGGATTTTCTATGTTTGGTGATTCATTACAGGAAGCCCTCAAGAATCTAAAAAAAGTGCTTCTTCACTGCCAAGAAGCGCATCTCACCTTGAGTGATAAAAAATGCAGATTAATGTGTAAGACAGGGGTGGTTCTTAGCCATCTTATTTCTGACAAACGTATCCAAGTTGACCTTGCAACAATAGAAATTATTTTGAGTCTTCCTATACCCAAAATTCAAAGGGAAGTGAGAGGTTTTCTAGGACATGTGGGCTCCTATAGGAGATTCATTGAGAATTTCTCAAGGATAGCACCCCCCTTTTCCGACTTTTGGCCAAAGATAGTGAGTTTTCTTGGTCCACAGCTTGCCAACAATCCTTTGAGACATTGAAGGAAATATTAGTCTAGGCACTAGTTTTGAGAGGACCAATATGGTCCCTGCCATTTCATATTTTCTCTGATGCCTTAGATACTGCTATTGGCTCAACTTTAGGACAAGAAGAAGACAAGAAATCTTATGTTATTTATTTCATTTGTAAAAATTTGTCACCCACTAAACTAAATTATATGGTTACCGAGAAAGAGTTTTTAGTTGTAATTTTTTCCATTAATAAATTCATACATTATATTATAGAATATGAATTCTTTGTGCATACTGACCATTCCACAATAAGATATTTGATGAGTAAACCATTAACTAGTGGTAGAGTGACTAGGTGGTTATTATTGTTACAGGAATTTAATATTACCATTATTGATAAACTAGGAAAATCTAATGTAGTAGCAGATTACCTTTCTAGATTAAATAATATTAGTGAAGCAATTCCTATTGATGATGATTTTCCTCACGAACATATTTTTCTTGTGTCAACTAAATTGCCATGGTTTGCTGACATAGCTAACTATTTAGTCTCTAGAAAATTAGCACCTCACTTATCCGCTCATGAAAAGCGGAATATCATACATAAAAACACTGCATATTCCTAGATTCAAGGAGACCTCTTTTACGCTAGAGCAGATCTCATTATTCATAGATTTGTAAGAGAGGAAGAATTGTTTGATATTTTAAAATATGCCCATGATGAACCTTGCAGGGGTCACTTCACCGATAAGCGGACTACATACAAAGTGTTACATGTTGGCTATTTTTTGCCCTCTTTGTTTAAGGATGCCAAACAGTACGTCAAGCGATATGATAGCTGTCAGCGAATTGGCCAACCTAATCAAACCAATGAAATGCCTTTTTGTCCTCAGGTTATGATTGAGCCTTTCAAAAAATGGACCATTGATTTCATAGGACTAATAAATCAAACATCATTAAATAAAAAGCATATTTTGGTTTGTAGAAATTTCCTTACAAAATGGGTAGAAGCTAAAGTTGTTTCTTTTGCTAGTGAAAGAGTTATTGTTGATTTTCTTTTTACTGAAATATTTTCTAGATTTGGTGTGCCTAGAGAAATTTTTTTTGACAATGGACTGCAGTTTATCTCTAATCTGGTACAAGGTGTGATGGAGTAGTACAAAATACGACATAGGAAATCTACACCGTATCACTCGCAAGCAAATGGTCAGTTGGAGTCCACAAACAAGGTGATTGAGTCCATCCTCACAAAGACAGTAAATATTCACAGAAAGGATTGGGATGACAAATTATCGGAAGCATTGTGGGCATGAACCACTTGGAGGAATAGCACAGGACACACAGCATATGAGCTAGTGTAAGGGAAACAAGTCCTCTTTCTAATAGAATTCCAAATCAAGACTTTCAGGACTGTAGTCCAATTGGGGCTAGATCTCTCTAAAGCACAACAATAGTGTCTTCTATAGCTGGTTGCGTTATATGAATTCTGAAGGGATGTTATTCAACAGAACATATTGGTTCAACAACAACGCAAGAAGTGGCATGACAAGTCCATCCAGAAGAAGCAATTCCAACTAGGTGATTGGGTTCTCCCTTACGATTCTAGATTCAAATATTTTAAAGGGAAATTCCATACATGCTGGATGGGACCCTATGAGGTGGTCCAAGTGTTTGAAAATGGAGCAGTAGAGATTAAAACTATTGGTGGGCGGAATTCTATGTTCCTAGTATATGGGCATAGATTGAAGGTATATTTTCAACCCCTTACTAAAGGAGATGTTATGCAACAAGCCCAATAGAAATATGAAAAGGAATTGGTAGGTGGTAACACCAACCTGTTGAAGATTTGATTCTTTATTTTCCTCATTAAAAAAATAATAATAATAAAAGAAAAAATGACAAAAAATAAATAAAAATCTGTAATTATGAAAATTAGTTGACTGACATGATTGCAGAAGGATCAACCTAAAAACCAACATGCTGGCAGGAAGATCGAAATTTCAATAGAAAGGGAATGTTACTTGATTTTTAGATATGTTGGATGCCACCAAGAAGAAGCAGGTTCAAGGAACCCAACCCTTACCCAAGTTTGGGGTAACTAGCATGGACATTTTTATCCAAGTAAACACTTAATTCTCGCTACAATTACTTTTTCCGGCACCAATGAAGGCAGACCTTGAAGATAAAATTCTGCATTTTTTTTTTTTTTTTTTTTTTTTTTTTTTTTTTTCCTGTTTCGTAATACCCACTATTTTTATTTTTCTAAATCCCTAATGAATTACCCTCCTCTTTCTTCTAAATAAACTACCCTTACCTGATCTCGTAAAATCCCTTTGTTTCTCCTTATTTTCTTCCACATCACATTTTCGTTTATCCCCCTTGGTTATATTTTTCTTGGAATCCATGTAGTAATGTTCCTTCCCATTATGAAAATCACCCTTTTCCCACTTATTTATTCCCTCATAAATTGATTGTAGAATTTGATGCATTCAATCCAGAAGGCATTCTAGTGAAACACCAAAGGATGGTGAATAAAAATTTTCTTGTATATTGAGGCAAAAAAAATTTCCAACTACAGAATTGTGTTCTATCAGAATTGTTATTTTGGTAAAATCCTCAGTGCAAGCAGTCAACGCAAGCTCGATGTAGTACAAGCAGGATCAATGTAGAAGCGCAGCCGACTGTGGAAGCAAGTGTAAAACAATTTTCACACAGTATAGGAGCATCTTATGAAGAATGTTTGAATTTTATTACTCTACACATATGTGATTCTTGCACTGAAAGATCATAGAATTATATATTTTAATTGATACTTTGTTTTATCATTTACTCACTTAGGAAAATTTTTAAAGTACAAGATATATTGGGTTTTGAAATCCAAATTTTTTTTAATGGGTAATGAAATATGTCTTAATTGAATTGAGGTAGACTATGAGATAATACAACTTGTCCAAAATCTCATAACTCACTCCCTTTGAAACAATCTCCCATCATTTGTTCATCATTGTCTTACCTCCTAACCTAATCATTATGACCATTACACCATCGCCGCATAAGCATCTGCCACATCCAATCATTATTGCTTACCCATAGCAAGATCATACGTATCTGCATCTAATCCTAGGAACCATTCTTTTATAATTAAACATGATTGGTTGGATGGGACTGAAAAGACGAAGGATGGATGGACGTCTCACATAAAATTCTCAGCAACCGTTGGCATTGCTCACTAAAATCCTTTTGAGGTTGTGACAGGGAATTGTGGAAAATTCGAACATGGCACCTGTAAGGAATGAGCCATCATCCTTTAAGGAGATAGAACAAATTGCGGAATACTGGAACAATCTTGCACTATTGCAAGAATCCGGATTCCTTCCATTTTTTCAAAAGTTTGATGGCTTCGACATGGCCATGGTGCTGGAGTTTGTGAAGACATTTGGAGGCCAAGCTAGGGTTGGCTCATTAGAATTCAAAGTCACAGAGGAGTCCATTATGCGAGCTACAGGCTTGCCAACTACAGGGGAACAGTGGTTCAAAAAGGAGCACTTGAAAAGAAATGATTGCGTTGGTTTGTGAGTGACAAAAAGCTCAAACTTAACTGGAAAAAAGGGCTTCCTCAGAGTGCCATGCTTGGAAAATGGTGAGACCCCCTATACATACTACATGAATTTTTGACCTGTGAGGGATGTTACACATTAACGTTCGTGTACCATATGAGGTTGTTGTTGCACTTTGAGTTGGGGAAACTTATTAACATTCCTTACTACTTACTTCGAAGTCTCGAGAAAATGGCGAAAGTTGTACAGAGTGGGAATGGAAGCCAAGTTGCATATAAGCTATATCATCATGGGCTTATCACAATCCTCATCAAGAAAGTGCTGGAAGAGAAGGGAGTGACCTAGAAGGCATTTGTGAAGGAGTTTCAAGCGAGGAGTGCAAGGAAGTCTGCTAGCACGAGTACAAGCAAGAAAAGGAAGGTAGAGATTTCGTCCCCTACCAAGGAAAATGGTAAAATCACGATGGTGCAAGCAGAAAAGAAGTCTATCAAAGACACTCCGCCCTTGGAAAAGAAAAGAAAAATCAGCACCTTGACAAGGAAGAAAACTGTCTCTCCAGGGACGAATCAATATTTGGTCAAGCTCTCCGATTGTGATTGATGAATCACCTCAGGGTTTTCCTAAAGACCATAAGCTTTTAGTGCTTGCAGATGCATCGACCCACACTATGGTAAATGAAGAAAACATGGAAAAGGAAGGCAACATGTTGTTGTCTACCCTTGTTCACAGATTAAGAAAGAAGAAGAGGACACTGAGTGCAGGAGAAGTTCAGGCAAAGGGCCACGAGGATGATGAGGCACAACACATGGAGACCCTCAACAATTTCAATGAACAAGACATCAAAACCCTCAATGTTTTTGATGAACATGGTACTGAAGCCCCTGCTGGTTTAAATGCACAGGGTACTGAATCCCTTGAATAATTGGAAGAATATGGCATTAAAAACCCTGTGGATTTAAGTACACAAGGCACTGAAACCCTTGGCACAAAGGCTGTAGAGGGCATCAAAACCCTTAGTGATAAGGAAACCCCAAGTGTAGAAACTTTTGGCGATGTCACAATGCAAATGATGGATGACCTTAATCTCGACAATGACGAGGCTTACCTTGAGTCTATTGTAGAGAAGGTATTTACACTAGAGGATCTGAGCACAGGTACCTCTACCCTTTACCTCAACAACCAAATAGTGGAATTAGAGCAGCAATTTCATGACCTGGAGGCTTTGAACCAGGTCATGAAGGAGCAAAATTGGCAAAAACAAGGCGAGGTAGAGCTACTCGCAGAAGTCAAGAAGTAGAAACAACAAGTGAAAGTATGGAAGTATCGGGCTTACAAGTGCTACAAACACCTCAAGAAGGTGACTAATCAAATGAAAAGAGCCTGAGGTAAAAAGCCAAAGGTAGTGAAAGTAGGGATAAGTATTGAAGTACAGGATTGAGAGCTGGCCACCCATTTTTGAAGATTTTTTGCAGAAGGTAAAATGTTTTTAAAAGGCACACAACAACTTAGGGATGGGAGGATGTTGGTGTCCCAAATTTCTCTATTTTTACCCTATTCCCATAAGCCTTAACTTTTGTTTTATATCTATTTAACCCTCTCATTCATGCGATAGTCCAAGATAATCATCTATTCCTACATATGTTTCGTATTTCATGATTAAGATTTATTAAGTGATTTATTAATTACTTTACACAGATTTCATACCTTTTAGTTTCTCTTGTAATTTATGTTTAACTTTCCTAAAATTAATTGAAGAACTAAGTGTTAATCATTTTTTAGCATGATCAGTGCAGGCATACTCCTTCACCACCAACGAAGTTGCTCCATGATCTCCGTGATATTCCATGCAGGCGTTTTTTATCCATGACTCCTAGTTCGGTTGCGAACTATCTGATGATGGACATTGATGGTGTATAGTTAGGGATACTTGCCAAGAATATGGTCTACGGCCAACAAAGTTCATGCCTTATTTTAACCATCACTCGGTTTTGCAATGTTGTTTGTTAGTCCGTTCGGTTGAAAGGCTTGAATAGGAAATGAATATAATTAGCAGAATATGACTAAGGCCGAGAGACTATATATAATGTAGACCATAGGTAGAGCCAAGCTAGCGATCCCTGAGTTGTAATTTTATTTACTTTGTAGTTTTGTATCACCCTCGCTCCTGGGCTAGACTCGCATTATCATGTATATTTGTTGATCAAGTTAATACAAGGAATGCACCATGTTTTCTTCACGCTGTGTTTAATTTTTATTTCATGCGTGATTAAGTGCTGAACCATTTCATTTCCTAAATGAGAATTGAGCTAGTTGGCTATGGTCCAACCAACCCAGCTCGTTTAACCTTGTTATTTTTCCATTTAAAAAGTCTGTGTGAACATTTATTCATTTGCAGTTGCTTGGATTGGATTACTCTTATATTTATTTCAGAATTTCTGAGTTAAATTCATTTCATAGTCAAGTGTGAACGGATCGATAGTTTGGAAGTTTAATTAAGTTTATTTCTTTCTTGCAATTTCCTTCCTGCAATTTTTGTCTTAGCTTACTTCTGCTCGGGTCGTGTGGAAGATTCTTCTTGTACCAGTGCAAGTAGTTTCCTGCACTCCATTTATTCATTTGCTTTACAGCAAGTGTTACGTTCCCTTTTGCTACTTATAATTTCATTTATTCCTGCAAACAAATGTATTGCTAATTCAAGTAATCATTCTCAATGTTAAGTGTTATACTTTTGAAGGATCTTTACATTAATTAAGGAAGAATGTTATACTTCACACTTGCATTTTATGACTTAAGAAAAAGGAACATAAACGTTATAAGTGAATTCCCGAAAGTTGTTTGACGCATGCAAATTACTTTGACTATTGCTTGATTATTTCGAATTGTTTTTTCTTTATGAAGTTTACCTTCATTGCAAAGTTCAATTAATTAAAGCATTCCTTTTCACATGTAATTTATCTCAGAATCTAGCTTGCAATTGCAATTCTTTTCAATACGTATTTTAATTCTTTCAAAAGTAAATTGGAAACTTTTGTGAAGTAAGCTCTGTCTCGATGCAAGAGCTCATCTCTCGTCACAGGAATAGAGTGCTCTAAGCCTTGAGGCTTAGAGAACCTCCATAAAAATATAAGTCTTCAGTAAAGAAGGTAAATTATACTTTTTCACATAAGTATGTACCTGCACTAGTGCAAGCAGATTGCAATAGTACAAGAACATGTTGTTTGGTGTAGAAGGAAGATCAATTGGGAAACATATCTTTGCAAGGGCCCACTTGTTAAACTGTTAGCCATCTATATTGAAGATAAACATAGTATTTCATTTCAGCTTTTAAGATTGCTTCCAGTTGTGTGAAAGTTCCTTTACTTGATTTCCTCGCAAATTATTCTTTTACATTCCAGCACTAGAATTTCTTTGGTGTCGATTATCTTTAAGATTGTTTTCTATCTGATTATGCAACATTTCATTTAAGAAGTAGGATTAGGAATAGGAAAAGTTCATACCACTTCTAGCATTGCCTGTGCTTCGTCTCTAAGTTTACGAAACCCTTGGGTTGATAATTAAGTGTTGAGGAGTTTGCTTATGTGCAATTCTTACGCCCTAACATCCATTATATGAGAAATGAGGGTGTATATATAACAAATAGGGTGATCATTCACCTCCCTTGTGACTCTTGGACTACCCTCATGAATGTTTGACTTCTCTATGACATTTTGACTTCCTACATGACTTTTCACACTACATAGATGACTCTTGGACTTCCACTTTACTTTACATTTCTCCCATATAGAATTTACATAATCCACAAAATGATGTTGCCCATGATGACTCATGACACGACATGACATGGTACTGATGGCATGGACCGGGTGATGACATGAAAATATTAAGTCACTCTTTGTTGTTAGTTTCTTTGTGTTAGATTGAAAGATGTTACATGTTCTTCTTCTTACTCCTCCTCATGACTTGAAGATAAGGAGTCTTCAATGTGATATTGATCTTTTGTCTTCTGTTGTAACCTTGTGTTCCTTCATCTTCTTGCTTGATGATCATTTGGTCTCTTCAACTCCATCGGTGTCATGTAGCATGGTATCCTTCGCATTTCCCTCCATCATCATCTTGTCATGATATGATAGAGTACTTGTAACTGAATACCATTCACGAAAAGACAACATTGGTCTGAAAGCCCTTAATCTAACATGTTTCATGAAATCACTTGTTAGGGTTGGAACTAGTGACTTGTTGAGTGATTGACTTAGAGATTTCACAGTTCGAGAGGCCAAGGTCTTGGACTAAGGCTTGATACTCCACAATTCATAGTTCAGGAGTGGCTAGGTTTAACGGATTGCATAGTTGAGGGAATCAAGAGCTCAAGTTTGAGGCTTGAACCTTGAAGTTGACCAATGCACATTTTTGGAAGGACAGGGCAGCTGACTGAGTAGTTGAGGGACTTAGAACATCAAGATTGAGGCTTGAGCCTTGACGTTTCCCAATGCGTAGTTTTGAGAGGCTAGAATAGGTGATTGCGTAGTTTATGGGTTCAAGAGATCAAGGTTGAGGCTTGAGGCTTGGAGTTTCCTAATGCATAGTTCTAGTACGAGAACAAGTTGGGAGATTGCACAGTTGAGGGGTTCAAGGGCTCAAGTTTGAGGCTTGAGGCTTTAAGTTTCCCAATGTATAGTTATGGAGGGAGAAGAGTCTCATGGATTGTGCAACTCAAGGTGTCTAGTTGGAAGCTTGAGGCTTGACATTGCGCAGTGTGCAGTAAAGGTTGATTGGGAGGTAGAAATTGTGCAATTTTGGAGCTGAAGGGTCAAGTTTGGGAAGTATAACTGTGTTGTTCATAGTTCCAAGAGGAAATGTCTAGACTTGAGGGTTGATACTTTGCAATGCGTAGTTTAGGAGGGTTGAGTGATGCCAGGTTCCTTAGTTGGAAAATTTTCAAGACTTGGCTTAGTGCGGAATTAGTGAGACAAAAGTGAACATTGATGGAACTTTAGTTTGATCACACAATTAGAATATTTTATGACACAACATTAATCACTCAAAACACATGGACAACATACTTCCCTTAATGCGACAACATTGCAATGACTTTCCCCAAGTGTGACACTAAAGATACACTTTGCGATGACAATGATGACATTTGTGCGACAATGCATTAAACTTTGGGAATGAGTGTAAAACATGTCTATATGACTAGAAAGACTCATCAACACCAAATTTACCCTTTGAAACAATACAAAACTACATTTTACAATATGTGACGCTTACCATGCCAAAGGACAACACTTGCAATATGAGAGGAAAAGTGTGAATGACACTTGCAATATGCAAATGACAGTGAATGCAACACATATCAGAGCAAATATAACATGAAAAAACACTCATTAAGGTGAAATAAAGTAAAAGAAATAGTCGCAAACATGAAAATGACACTTGTGAAGGTGAAATTTTGCAAAAAGTGACAGTTGGAGAAACTCACCGAAATAAAAGTATGATCGCAAAAAAGTTGAGAGACTATCAATTGAGAGTGTGCACTAACTGTTGACATAGGTTGAAAATTTCATAGGCACTATCTTGATGGACTGTGCTTCATCTGTTCAAGCTTGCGTAAAATAATGTTCTCATGAACTTGTTGCGGATTGAGCATGTGTGAGCAGGTGACTTCGACACTTACAATCCAAGAAGGGAGCTCGAAGACTTAATAAAGCATCAACCAACCAAGAAGTGACTATGGAATGACAGATCACAAGATCCATAGTAGGCTCCAAAATTCAAGTGTAAACAAAATTTTGGAGGGTGTTTGCCACAATGACAACACATTCATAAAATAAATTTCAAGACACGATATGGACATTATGAGTTTGTTGTACTTCTTTTTGGGCTCACTAATGCACCAACCACTTTCATGTGTCTTATTAATAGTGTACTCAATCCCTATCTAGACAAAATTGTCATTGTATAATATATTGATGACATCTGTTAGGTCCCTATACTACTAGTGTAACCCCTTATTCTTATTAGTACAACCCCCTTATTATATTTTGTGCCCATGTAGTCCCCATATTGTTATTATTGTGCCCCATAGAAACTCACTATTGTTATTATTGTGCCCTTACATTATTATTGTTATGTCGGCTCTGATTATATTATGACCCTTTAGACTCCTATATATAGAAAGGAGGTCTTGTCATTTGTATCATCCAAGAATTGCTCATTTGTGTAATGTAAAGGAGGTTTCCCCCTCAAAGAGGCTGAATTCTAAGGCATTTATATTTATTTTATATCTTTTTATGAGTTGGTTTCATAACATTTGGTATCAGAGCTTTGGATTCTAGGGTTTCACTGCTCCAAACAGGACTTCGTGGAATTTTCACTATAAATTTTATTTTGCGACTTTTCTAAAGATAAAATAAAAACCCATTTGAGACAAAATCATTCTGAACTTCGGGTCCAAATTTTAGATCTTGTCTCATTATATTTTCGGAGATATGATATGAGGAAGTTAGGGTTTTTGCAAGCTCCAGAATTCCATCTCAAATAGGCCATCGTGGCAGTTTCGCTATAATTTGTTTTCTATGATGGTTCAGACTTTGCAATTAAAACCCATTTGAGTTGAAATCGTGATGATGCTCGGGTCTAAATTTCAAATCTTGTTTCACTATATTTTCAGAGATACAGTCCAAGACATTTAGGGTTTCTGCAGGCACCCGAATTACATCCCAAACAGGTGACCTTGGGAAAATCATCATCTCTCTCTATTGGAGAATCTGATTCAAATTTTGTAAGAAGTTACAAAAAGAGGATGGACTGGAATTTTTGTGTATTGCTTTCAGGTCTGAAGGTCAAAACAGTAACACATGGCACTTTTTACAATTTTGATCTACTGAAAAAGTATATAAGCAAGTTATCTTGGGGGATTGGGCATAACGCTACCTTGGAGAATCCAATTTCAACCGGACTGGTGGCATTGGAAAGAAGACTTAGAGGAATATCACAGGCCAAAATTTCAAAACTTAAAGATTCGAAAGTACAAAGTTACAGTGATTTGAAGATCGAGCTCCTAAAATAAAGAAAAGGCGATATGAGGAAGTTTGATGGCAAGGATCAGGTAAATTGGATACTACAGATGGAAGAATATTTTAATCTACATGAGGTGAAAGTGTTACAAAAGGTACATATTGCATCTTCCTATTTAGAACTAAATCAATTTTTATGGTATAAAGGGCTTTTTTCTCGTAAACCACTTGTCATGTGGTCAATTTTCATGAAGGAAATGATACCACATTATGAGGATACAAAGAGCAACACCTTCTTTAGCCAATCGGTAAATCTCAAACAAAAGGGTTCAATGGCAGAGCACATTGAGGACTTCCAAAAATTAAATATAAGGGTAAATGATATTCCAGATAAGCAGAATATTTATGTCTTCATAGGGACTTTAAAGGATAACATTCAACATGAGGTTTGTCTTTGGGAACCTAATTCATTGGAGAAGGCATTCATGTTGGCAAGAAAAATTGAAAGCGAAATTATGGAAACAAGGAATCTCTCCACTCACGACTATAATTATGGGAGTGTTTTTTCTTCTAGCCTTCCACAACCTATAAGGTTTACACTACAACAATTGCAAGAAAAAAGAGAAAAAGGGCTTTGTTACAATTGTGATAACAAATACACTAAAGATCATAAGTTTGCTGAGAATAAATTATTTTACATAGATTATGAAGAGGAGGAAGAAAAAGATCAAGAAACAATAAAAGAAGAGGATATACACTAGGAACCAACCCTAGAGAAAGAATAAATATCAAGACAGAAGGACATATCAAGAAGAAAAAGGTTCAAGAAGTGAAAGATCACATCAAGAAAGAAGAAATGAATCTGACCATATATTGTAATGCATTGGCCAAAATTACCACTCCTCAAACTATCAAGATAGAAGGACATATCAAGAAGAAAAATGTTCAAGAAGTGAAAGATAACATCGAGCATCAACAACAAGTTCTCCAACTTTTAAATGATAATGCCACTTTGGTGCAGAATCGAATTAAACAATAGGAAGATCAACATCATAGTGAAAGACGTTTTGACGTAGGTGTTTGGGTTTTTTTACTTCTACATCTCAAGCAAGCTATTTATGAGAAGGAAATGTTGGCAATACTACATGCACTTAAGAAATGGTGACCTTACCTAATGGGAAGACACTTCAAGGTAAAAATGGATCATTATAGTCTTAAATACTTTTTAGAACAAAGATTATCTTTAAATAATGTAAAAAATGGGTTACAAATATGTTGGGTTATGACTTTGAAATCATCTACAAAAAGGGAAGCAAAATTTTGTTGCAGATGCACTCTCAAGAAAGGATGAGGATGTGGAAGCATTGTTTTGTGCTATTTATATTATCCAACCAGATTGGATAAATGAAGGGATTAATGGAAGAAGGATGAAGAAATGTGGCCACTCGTTCAAAAGTTTTAGAAGATCCTAGTTCAAACAATATTGATAGAGCTTGACGAGGAAGGAAAAATCATATTGGAAACTAGATCAGTGACAGAAACAAGAACCCAACAACTACTAAATCGATCAATTTCAAAGTATCTCATCAAGTGGAAGAACTTACCCACTGAATATTCCACATGGGAGGAAAAGAATTTTATACAAAAGCATCAAGAACTACTCAAGCATTGAGGACAACACTTTTTGAACGAGAGGGGCATGTTAGGTCCCTATACTACTAGTGTAACCCCTTATTGTTATTAGTGCAACCCCCTTATTATATTTTTGTGCCCATGTAGTTCCCATGTTGTTATTATTGTGCCCCATAGAAGCCCACTATTGTTATTATTATGCCCTTACTTTATTATTGTTATGTCGGCTCTAATTATATTATGTCCCCTTAGACTCCTATATATAGAAAGGAAGTATTGTCATTTGTATCATCCAAGAATTGTTCATTTGTGTAATGTAAAGGAGGTTGCCCCCTCGAAGAGGCTGAATTTTAAGGTGTCTATATTTATTTTCTATCTTTTTATGAGCTAGTTTCATAACAACATCTTAGACTATTCAAATAATAAGGAGGAACGTGACCATCATTTGTAAATGGTACACCTAAAGAAAATGGTAAGTCTGCTAAGTTCAGCAATTGTGCATTTTATTAAAAATAGATTCATTATTTAGGGCATGTTATATCTAAAGAGGGGATTTTTGTGGATCCAAAGAAGATAAAGACATTATGGAATGGCCAGTGCCTAAGGATCTCGCAGATATTAGGTCTTTCATGGGAATCAAAGGTTATTGCAGGAGGTTATATAATAGGTGTTTTCCAAATTATCTTACCCCAATCAATACTTTATAGAAGAAGTGAGCTAAATTTGATTGGAGTAAAAAAGTCTAGGACAACTTTAATAAATTGAAGCAATTATTGACTATTGCTCCAATTTTAAAACTAGCTAACCTCATAAAAGACTTTCTAGTTTGTACTGATGTTTGTAAAGAAGGTTTGGAGGGAGTATTAATGGAAAAGGATCATGTGGTTAGCTATGAGTCTCAAAATTTGATCTAGAACTAGTGGTTATTATTCATGCCTTAAAAATGTGGAGGCACTATCTTATAGAGAGGATATTCAAGTTAAAGACTGACAATGTTAGTCTTAAATCTCAGTTTGATTAGCCAAACTTAAATTCTAGGCAAGCTCGTTGGTTGGAATTCCTTAGTGAGTATGATTTATTACTTAGTATGATTTTGAAGCAATACACATTAAAGGAAAAGAAAACAAAATAGTAGATTCTCTTAGCATAAAATTAAATTAGATTTGTGATATTTTTGTAAGTAGTTGGGAAAGAAATTTGACTAAAAAAGTAATGATAGTTGTAGATTTTGATGAAGAATATGTTAAAATCATGGAGAAAATTCAAAAATTAGATTCTCAAGATGAAGTAGAAGATGACTTTTTTATAAATGAGGAGAACTTTTCTATGTATAGAGACAAAATTTATATACACAATGATCAAAATATAAATTTATTTATCCTTGATGAACTACATAAGAAGCCTACATTTGGACATCCTGGTTATTAGAAGCTAATAACTATCTTGTGGAAGGACTTCTACTGGCCTAATATGAAGACATAAACAATAGAATATATAACAAAATGTTTAGAATGTCAACAATTTAAAGCTTCTCATCAACATCTGGTTGGATTATTAAAACCTTTGTCCATTCCAAAGTGGAAATGGGAGGTAATACCCATGGATTTATCACCCATTTTCCGAAAAAAAAGGAGACAACATGAATCTATAATGGTTGTGATAGAAAAACTTAGTAAGGAAGCATATTTTATACATGTAAATTCTACTTTCAAAGCCATTAACATAGCATAAATATTTATGAAGGAAATCTTTAGATTACATGGTATGCCTAAAATTGTAATCGTAGTTCGAGATGTGAAATTTACTTATAAGTTTTGGGAGGGTTTATTTGAATGCATAGGCACAAAGCTAAAATTTATCACATGTTATCGTCCCCAGACTGATGGTCAAACAAAAATAACCAATCAAATCCTAGAGGACATGTTGTGAGTTCCATTGACAGGCCCGCTAAATGGGATGATCGTCTACATTTAGCTAAATTTGCTCACAATAATGCTTACCATAATTCACTAAAGATAAGTACTTTGAGGTAATTCATGGAAGATAATGTAAAGTGCCTTTAAGTTGGGATTATACTAAAGATAGGCTAGTTTTAAGACCATATATACTTAAGGAAGTGGAAGAAATAGTTAAAAAGGTGAAATTGAATTTGAAAACAACTCAGGATTGACAAAAGAGTTATGCATATTTAAAGATAGTCCACAAGGAATTTAATGTTGGTGACCACATTTATTTGAAAGTGAAACATAATAAGAGTACTCTTAGACGTGGTAGTTGTGCTCAACTATCACCCAATATTGTGGACCCTTTGAAGTATTAGAAAGGATAGGTCCAGTTGCATATCGAATTCCTTTGTCAACAAGCATAAGAGTTCTTGATGTGTTTCATGTGTCTTTATTACGTAAATATATACATGATCTACCTCACATAATTGATTGGAATGATGTACTGGTAGAACTAGAGGGTGTTAAAATTCACTTGAAATGCAACAACTAGAAATTTATTCTTCTAATTGATTAATTATGCAGTTTATTTGCTATGACAAACAAAAAATAAATCACATTGTAATTTCTTTACAATAACAATGTTGCAGAAAATAAAAACATGAATTGAGAAAATAGAGCACACACATAAAATATGACACCATTATTTTTTGACAAATTTTCCTAGAAAAAACCAATGTGGGAAAACTTGTGCAACTGATGAGAGTTCTATTATTATTCTTTAGCAACACAATTATAAGTACAAATTTGAATGCCAAATTGGCAATCCTCAGAAAATAATCTGGCCAAAATTATTAAGGGATTTTTCCCTTCTCCACAAGAAATCTTGCGACCAATTGTTGCTCAAAAACTGGCCCCGAAATACCTTTGCACGGGCCTTTGTACTACCTCTTTGCACCTTGTAACTCACACTACTCGGAAATTCCTTTGAATCATATGTTATGCCTATTTCTACTACTCAAAGTGATCCTTCGGCCCTCTGGAAAATTATCCCAACCTCTGAAAACTTAATCAACCTCATCCTTAGTCAAATTGAACTGCCATATGAAGTTGCCTACGTAGTTCCTACACATCCTCCAATAGAATAACTCAGCCTCTTACTGTTTCTTTTCTAAAACTGCAAATATCCTCCAAAATCTTTGTTTCTACTTTGTTTCTACTATATCATTCCTTTTGGCTCAAAATTTTCTCCCTTGCTCAATCTCTATAACTGGGTAGCTCAATCTGCTAAGGAACTCACTCTAATGATGTTTATTCTCCATCCCTATCGAGTTGCTCTTATAATCTCTCATTGGTGAATCAATGGCAATGATTAGATTGCCATATACAACTAAGATCATCTCAACCTCAATCTGTGTGAGTTTCTAGAGCATTCTCACCTTTCTCAATTAATTCTTGTTAATTAATCACTTTTCTTAAGTTGGACTTAAGAAATATTTAATTATTAATTAATTAACTTAATTGAGCCATCTCTAGGTGTTTTCTCTTGAAATATTTTATGGGTTATGGAGATCCTATGTTCCTTAGCCTCTCTGACCAAAGTTGAGACTAGAACACTTATTTGATGGTACAAAAACATAAACTCCATCTTAGTGAGAAAGGTGTTATCTCTGTCTTCACCTATAACATCTTCCATACGCTGCTGATGTCTGACAACTATGTAAACCTCCCGCTACCTACCAACTACTACAAATACTCTATTTCATCTGCCACTCTATAGTTGAACTAATTTGCATTTGCATTACTACTGAAACTGCATTGTATCACTTGAATTGCTGCCAACTCTGAATTGTGTTGCAACAAATCTCATGTTGTTGTTGTTGTCGCTGCTACAACTACTACAACTAAGAAATAAAACTCTAAATAAACTATGTTCTGGGACTGCATCTATCTTCTAAGTCTTTGATTGCAACTAGCCTCTACATTGTCCACTGAGTAATTGTCTATGCTGCAACTGTTCTACACCCCTTAGCATATGAATGTAACTAGTACTGCAATTTTCCCTCAAGATATGACATGCCATGTTGACACTGATCCATATTCTACTAAATAATGTGAGCCCCTATAGAAAGGGTATTGATCCATATGAGAAGTAAATTGCGATTTTTTTTCTCCTCTATGTTCCTTGCCCAAACCTCTGCAACTCTGGATTCTAGAGCTCAATGTCTCCCCACCTCTCACCTGGAGGTATAACTGCATACAAAGCGAATTCGTCCTCCAACTAGGAAGACAAATTATCAATCTCTATCAAAGTTGTTTCTTGCTCCTGCTTCTCCTTCTTGTCCTTCTTCCTCTTCGGGAATTGTATACTGCAATGACCAAACTCACCACATCTAAAGCACTTGATCTTTGAGAGATCCTTCTTCTTCTTTTCTCTTCCCTATGAGCCTTGCCTCTAACTAGGAACTTTATTTTCCTTCCCCTTTGATGCAACGATTATGTTCTCATTGTCCTTCATACCCTTCAATCCTTTGATATTTCTACCACTAATATTGCTCTCAATTAGAGAAAGCATCATCTCCTCCTATGTGAAATCTTCCCACAAACGATCCTAACCTGGTAGGTTATCTTGTCTAGTGATGCCTTAGGCTAAATTCGCCCACTTTGAGGTGAAACCATTGAGAACTGTATGCGCAAGATCCCTCTCATGAGGCGCTTCTCAAATGGTTTCAATATCATCTCAAACAATCTGAATCATAGTGAGATAAGGAGTGACCCCTTCACCCTTATACATCTTGGTGGTCATCAACTTCTGTTTCAAGAACATCTTCTAGTCCTTGAAAGGATTTTGGAAAACCATGGCAACTGTATCCCACATTTATTTGTTTGTATTCTTGGTCACTAAGTGTGAGACAATATGATCTTGAAATCCATGTTTATTTTTTGTATCTTGGGAGGTACTCCAAGCCTTGAGGATCAAGGGCTTGGAGGAAGGAGCTCCACAAATGGCCTTGTGGGCTTGAAACCCAAGCTTGGGGTTATGCACCCATTGTTGTTGGGGAGAAAACTATGGAGACATATCGACATGTGATGGATGAGGATGATAGTACTCATCAAGATGAATCTGATGCATTGAAAATCATCTGATTCTGAGTTGTGGTTGAAGAGAAATGAATTTTTGAAGTTAAGATGGGTAAATTTATCTAGTTGGGTAGGTCGGCTTGGGGTTAAAATAGTGCCTAAAGACAAATTCATTGGAGCCACTTGATGCTTATAAATATAGGTCAACTATGAGAAATTTAAGCACATCCAAGAAGCATCTTTCATAGTCTACACATCAAGAAAGGAAATGCAAGTGCAATAATGCGATAGTGCAGGAACGCACGAGTGCAAGAACGCGCAAGTGCGAGAACGCACAAGTGCAGGAAGGTGAGTGCAAGAACATGAGTGAAGGAATGCGAGTGTAGGAATGTACGAGTGTAAGAATGCACAAGTACAGGAACACACGAGTGCAGGAACACCTAAGTGCAATAATGCGCGAGTGTAGGAATGCTTGAGTGTAGGAACGCGCAAGTACTGGAATGTTCGAGTGTAGGAATGTGAGTACATGCAGTGCGAGTGAGGGCTAAGCATGTAGTAGACTGCACCAGGGTGACGTAGAAGCTGAGCAAGGCTCGGTATGTACTGTATTGATGTGTTAAGGTTGAATTTATGTTAGTGGATGGTGTCTTAGGTGAGGATAGTTTGGAAGTATGTTAGCAACCATCTGGAGGGGTTTCTTAGGTGTTGCATGCCCTAAATAGGAGCAGATGCTACAAAAAACTTGGTCACTCATGGATTGTTGGAGGGTAGTGCAAGAGTGGACCAAGTGTGTATAGTGATTGGGCATTTATGGTCAGCTGGAGGACAATGTGATAGTGCCCGAGTTGGAGCTTAGTGTGCACCATCTTCATGGATCTAGGTGGTTGGTAGAGTGGCAGTTGTTGAGTTCATGGGTCTAATCAATCAAGATTATTTTACGCATCCCTAGATTTGTGTGTGGAGAAGGACATCTACAAAAGATGGTGGGTAGTCCTCCTAGCCCATGTTCATTGTGGGAGATGGACATCTTGCAGTGATATGTGGCAGCCCTTCTTGCCCTATGTTAGTCTTCATTGGAGCAGCACATAAAGACTATAGTGGTATGAAGTCCTTGAGTAGCTAAGGAGTAGCAGTGGGTAGTTGAGAGTTGTCCACAAGTGGAGTTGTGAACAACTCAACATGAGTCTCGATGTGTTGTGCCCTTGATGGACTGAGCACAACTAGTGAGCAAATTGGATAGTCGAGGTTCAGTGGTCAGATGGACTTGGATCATTTATAGAAGTAGTGTTGTAGATCGAGAGTCGAAGGACCGGGCAGGTACAAGGTATGACCGACAGGAGCTGAGAGATTCGACTGCATCAACCAGATGTTCAAAGTATCTTGTTGAGGGTATATTAGTTGTCGATGGACCGACACCAAGCCCCAATTTTGTATTCTTGTACTAGTGGATGTATGAGGGCCATTATCCCTAGTACAGGAGCCCTAGACTATTGTATTATATGCTAATTAATATAACAAATTTGGTTTAAAAAATGTAAAAAGTTGTCAATATTTTTTGCACTAGTATATTTAATATTGTTTATATTCCTTTGTGCAAAGTAGCATCATTATGATTCTTGGTTTGGTACCATCATAGATTTTAAGATTCTATCTTAGACCTAAGATTGTGGAAAAACAACATGGTTTAAGAGCTTGTCTAAGCTACTTTGAGGGATAGTGAATCAAAGTGTGCAAAACGAAGAAACTCAGAGGGAGTTGTGGGTGCCTAGATCATGGAGTAGAGGGTTCAACTAAAGAGATAGATATGTGGTCTTGACTAGCCTGGTAGCGATATTGGCTGCAAATTTTGGTGGATTGGTGGTGAGCCTAGGGAACAACAATTTTATTGTAGTATAGGTTGTTGATCATGGACTTCCTATTTTCCATGGATCAATGGGACAACTAGAGAATTTATTTGGCATGGATGATATTATTTCGATCAAGGTTGCTTCATTTGATGGATTGGATGTTGGCATGCTAGAGTTTGCATCAGATTGTGATGTTGCATATCCAATATTTTAGGGATTTGCATGAGTGGTATTTGATCCAGGAGATGAGTGCTTGCAAGATTGAGTGAGTGGAGATCGTGTAGGCTCAAAAGGAATGTAGCCTTAGAGGGAGCATCCTTTGGAGGTTTGGGATCTTTAGGTATAGATGTGATGAGGTAGAGGCACTACCGAGGTTGTCAAGTTCATTTTACAGGGTATGTTGCAGCGATGGATGCCAGATGGGCTAGTGTCAGCGATGATGATGGTTACCTCCTCGTCTTGAAAGTACCCCCCTTGTTAAGAGGGAGTGTTTATTTTTTGTAGCTTGGTAGGTACTCCAGGCATTGAGGATTGAGAGTTTGGAGGAAGGAGCTCCACAAATGGCCTTGTGGGCTTGAAACCCAAGCATGGGGTTTTTCACCCATCAATGTTGGGGACAAAACTATGGAGAGATATCGACATGTGATGGATGAGGATGGTAATAATATTTGAGATAAATCTAATGCATAAAAAATCATCTGATTCTGAGCTGTGGTTGAAGAGAAATTAATTTTTGAAGTTAATATGGGTAAATTTGTATAGTTGGGCAGGTCGGCTTGAGGTTAAAATAGTGCCTAAAGAAAAATTTGTTGGAGACACTTTATGCCTATAAATATAGGTCAAGTGTGAGGAATTTAGACACATCCAAGAAGCATATTTTGTAGTCTACACATTAAGAAAGGCAACACAATTGCAGGAATGCGCGAGTGCAGGAACATGCAAGTGCAGGAATGCACAAGTGGAGGAACACAATTGCAAGAACGTGTGAGTGCAGGAATGTAAGTGCAAGAATATGCAAGTGCAGGAAAGTGAGTGCAGGAATGTGAGCGCAGGAAGGCGCGAGTACAAGAACACGAGTGCAGGTAATGTGAGTGAGGGTTAAGCATGTAACAGATTGCACCAGGGTGATGCAAAAGCTGAGCAAGGCTCGGTATATATTGTATTGATGTGTTAAGGTTGAATTGATGCTAATGGTGTCCTAGGAGAGGACAATTTGGAATTTTGTTAGAATCCATGTGGAGGGGTTTCCTAGGTGTTGGATGCCCTAACTAGGAGCATATGCTACTGAAAAAACTTGGTCATTTGTAGACTGTTGGAGGGTACCGTGAGAGTGGAACAAGTGTGGATAGTAACTGGGAATTTATAGTCAGCTGGAGGACAACATGATAATGCCTTAGTTGGAGCCTAGTGTGCACCATCTTCATGTATCTAGATGGTTGATAGAGTGGCAGTTGTTGAGTTCATGGGTCTGATCAACCAGGAGCAATTTGTGTAACCCTAGACTTGTGTCTGGAGAAGTACATGTACAATAGATGATGTGTAGTCATCCTAACCCATGTTCATTGTGGGAGATGGACATCTTGTAGTGATAGGTGGTAGACCTCCATGCCCTATGTTAGTCTTCATTGGAGTAGCTTATGAAGACTATAGTGGGCTGAAGTGCCTGGGTAGCTGAGGAGCAACATTTGGCAATTGAGAGTTGTTCATAAGTGGAATGGTGAACAAATCAACATGAGTCTCTATGTGTTGTGGCCTTTGATGGACTAAGGCACAAGTAGTCAGCATATTGGATAGTCGAGGTTAAATGGTAGATGAACTTGGATCATTTATAGAGGCATTGTTGCATATCGTGAGTTGAAGGACTAGAAAGGTACAAGGTATGACCAAGAGGAGCTGAGAGAGTTGATTACATCATCCAAATGGTAAGAGTATCTTACTATCTTGATGAGGGTAGATTGGTTATCGATGGACTAACACCAATCCCCAGTTTTCTTTTCATGTACTAGTGGATTTATGAGGGCCATTATCCCTAGCATGGGAGCCATAGATTGTTGTATTATATGTTGATTAATATAACAAAGTTGGGTTGAAAAATGTAAAACGTTGTCCATATTTTGTGCACTAGTATATTTACTTTTATTTATATTCTAATGTGCAAAGTAGTATCCTTGTGATTCTTGGTTTGGTAGTGTTATCCTTCTATATTTTTGAGGTTGAGGAAGTAAATATATTGGACAACATCAGACCACTTTTGAAGCTGGGATCTAGCCCTGCCAGCTTCAGAGAGGGATCTGTTTATGATTTAACTTGTTTTTTAAGTTGATTTTAGGCTAGTTATGATTATGTTTGGTTGTTTTTTTGAATTTGTTTGATTGGTTGGTTGGTTGATCTGATAAAATTACTTTATTTCCATTGGGCTATGGAGTCAAGCTAAGTTGGATGTTGCACAAAATGTTTAAAAGAGTAATCACGGGGCAAGTTAGTTACATTTACTAGATCTTTTAAATTGAATTATGGAATGGAGAAAAGGTGTGTTTCAATAGTGATTGAAAAACATTTAAGAATTTCTCAATCAAACTTCAGAAGAAAACATGTAGATTGTAAAAGCAGTCCAAATAAGGTGTTCGATAACATATATTATTTTTCACACCTCCTGTTTTACAATTAGATTTAAGATGGTAAACATACATAGAATAACAATGGAAACAACAATTACAATAAGAAAAACATCACCAGTAAATCGCAACATGAGAATCATGTGAAAATTCTTTGTATTAATAGTTCTCCAGCAGTGTGGAAAACTTATAGTGCTTCATAAAAAGAGTTATAATGATTAGGAACCAACCCACAATACTTCAACTTAATGAAGTGTTTAAAAATAATTTGTAAAAAATATTACAATTAATGCCTTGTTGACATGGAATTCCATTATTAACTTCAAACTACGAGAAATGAAATAATGCGACCAAAAGAAGTGGATTTTGCAAAGTGATCTAGACATCTAGCACTACTTTGGTGGAGAACAGTTGCTGAGTGGCCACTATTTGGGTGTTGCGCTGGTGAAGTTGGTCCTTTCTTTAATCTTGGTATTCACATAATTTATCCCACCGCTCATCATCTGGAATGGTAATTTTTGTTTCCTTGTGGTAGATCTCATCTACCTTGGTATACCAATCGAATGTGGGTTTTACTACAAAAATGTGCTTTATCTCATTCTGGATGAAACTCATGTTGTTGATAGCTTCGTAAAACGTTATCCCTGTCGTAACACCTTTAATGTGGGAAGACTTTGATGTATCCTTTTCAATTTCTTTCAGCTTATTCATATAGTCTTCCCTGGTCATCAACTTGTCATTGATTATAAATAAAGAAGGTAGGCCCTTCTTATTCAATGCTTCTATTCTAGTGAAAAACATGTTAACTGCTACCTCCAAAGTGTGACATTTCTCTGCCAGCTACAAAATCAAATTCTTCTTTGTCATAACTTTCTTTACTTCTAAGATTGTTTATGTTCTATCATCTACTCCCAAATCATCCAATTCATAGCTGTCTTTAGAGTTGATAAATTTGATAATGTGCTTGGCTATGGTAGGCATTTCTCCGAATTTAGTGTTGATGGTGGAAATGGCCTACTTGGCTTTCTCCATCAACTCTTTCTACTCAAATATAATCTTGATACATAGCCAAATTTCATCCATTGCTTCAATAATATTTTTCCAGATAATTTCTTTAACTTGGGCCAGTGTGTGGCCAATAGAGGACTTAGTTGTTGATTTCCTCCATACTTCTATCTGGTTTTGAGCTCTTTGTAGCTCTGTTGCATGCAAAGTTTCAGCCTTTGCTTTTTGGTCTTATAGAAGATTGACTTTAGCCAGCAATCTTTTGATTTCTTCAGTTTGGAGAGACATGTTCTGCACTGCACTTGCCAACTAATCTGCAACATTCCTTGTGTTTGTTGTAGAATATGTAGTTGTAGGAATTGCTACGATAAACAATGCTTCCAAAGGGACAATAGCCATTTTGGCAGATTTTTCTTTTTCTTTGATTATCTTTTCCATCTCTGTCTCCATTTGCTTCAACTATGCACTCTGCTCCATCATGAGCTTCATCATGTCTATCTTTTGTGACTTTGTTTCTTCAGTGTCCTTGGCCAGAGGATCTTCTGTGGCTGGTAATTTTAACTGCTTCCTTAATGCTGCTATGTTTGTGTTCTTTTTCCTTAAGAGATCTTTTGAAGCATTAATATTTGCAGGCTCATAACCTACTTTGATCACCAAGTCCTCCAAAGATTTGATCCTTGTGTCTTTGGCAAGTGTAGAGACCTTCTCCGTCTTCAATTGTGATTGAACATTGGCTAATGTAACCTGCAAATTAGACAAACTCATAGCAGTGTTAGTGAAAGCGGATAAAATCATTTTCCCACTCTTCTTGTGCATCTCCATTTGGTCAATGGGATGTATGCCTTTCACATCAAATTCAAATGATGTCTTCTTGTAGTCTGATGTTGCCTTGGGCTGGGGAATCTGTGCTTGGAGGAAGGCCATTTTCATTTTGCCTTTCTTTGAATCAAAGGTTGATAGCAACCTACTTTGAGAACTAGAATTCTTCTTCCAGAACTGATTGTATGTATTGATATTCAAGGCCTCATTTCTTACTTTAATCTCCTTAAATATATCAAATATACTCTTTCATGTCTCCCTCGTAGTAGATGTGCTAGTTTTCATAACTTGTTGTTGATCTTGTGAAGACGTGGAGGTAGTGGGAGAAAGTGTAGTCCAATCACCCACCAATGAGGAAACAAGTGGCTCTTTAGTGGTGATAATATTATCTTGCTTTGAATCCTTGTTTAGGCTTAGTTTGGAATGTAGCTTGGCCTTCTTCCTATACATGATTTTGAAGCCTTCACTAGAAATCTCAGTCACTGAAGGTGAATCTTCTTCTCTGCTGCTCTTTGTTGTTTTATCCTATGTGATGGGAGTCTGTACTGTTGAAGATGACACCAAATTCTCCTTTGCCTCATGTAGAGTGTTCTCAATCCATTCTAGCTGGTTTTTATACGTTTCAATCTCTAGTCTAGATGTATGAAACTAAGCAATGGATTTGTTTTCTACCCTTAAATTGGAAATGAAACCTAATGGATCATATGACCATGTGAAACTAAGACTGAACTTCATTTCTTTCAACAATTTATCTGCTTCTTCCCCTGTTGCCCTGTTGTTGCAAATAAAAGGCCCTATTTGTGTTTTGATTTTGAATTGGTATTTCTTCTTGGCAGCTATAAAGTGAATCTCATCCATATTAAGCATTTTCCTAATGTATTCTAGAGCAAAAATCATCATTGGAAGGAATTTGGGTAGCTTGTAAGGGGAAAGTTCACACCCAGATATCCTCAACTCTATGTAATTCTGATAAAGGTACCAATCCCCTATCTGGACTTGGTCTGATAACTGCAAAAATTTCTTGATTTCCTCACTGATTCTTGGCTCTGACCTGCTGCTTAGGACACTGAGTGTTGGAGGTACAAACATCTCTATGAATTGTTTGTATGAATATTCCTTTTGTTCCCTCATCACCACCGTAGTCCATAAGATGATTGATTTCTAATTCCCTTCTTCATATAAATTTTGTAAGGAAAGCTTGAGGTTCTCTCCCTGAAAATATAAAAACATGTACACTAACACAGAAGAATATTTAAATACTTCCTCAGTTTGGAATTTAACAAATTGTTCATGGATGGAATCTGCAATAAATTGGCTAAAGTTAAACAAGATGGAAGGCTTGGAATCTACAGAGAAAATGGAAAGAAATCTTATGATTGCCTCATCTACCCACTGACCTGAGTAATAGCCAAGGAGGTAGGAGATGATTTTGATGATTTGCTTGGTTCTCTCGGGGAAAATGGAGGATGGATAGGGAGGATTTTTCTTGGGTAATGGGACATCTTCAGTCAAGAAAAACTTAAGGGTTTTGAATCTTTTAGCGAAGTCCAGTTTTGGTATAATTTAACAAGTGCTTCATGGGAAAAAGGGGTGGAATTCTCTGTTGTAGGAGCTTGCATCATTTGGTCTATAGCTTGGGGAATGATAGTGAATAGAATTTCTCTAGTAGGGGCAATAATAGCTCTTTAGTTGGGTAGATAGCAAGCATGACATTTCCTGATGAATTCAGGGATGTTGTGGGTATAGGGAAAGATATAGTGGGGAAAATTGGATTCCCACAGTTGAATATCATCATATTTATCTATAAACTTGTCCTCAATCCAAAAATACATCTCAAACATATCAAATTCATAGAGGGTTTCATGAATTTTATAGTATTTGTCTATCAAAGGGATGTGGTGAAAATCAATGGGAGGGTGGATCAGACGACTGATGGGTTCCTCTTGTCCCTTGTATTTCAAAGGCATGATTGGCTAAATTGAGAACAATAGTGAAACCTGAATGGTACAAGCTTAAAGTGTGCAGAGAGGACGTGGGATTTGCAGACAAAAACGAAGGTAATGTCGTGAAATTCGGTTAGCTGGAAATATCCCTGGTCGAGTGAAATTATTGTAGTTTGGACTAGCACACCTATAACAAAGCAATAACAGTGTATAAGATCAATAACTGGTAAATGGGTGAACGAAGGGATTATATAGTCTTCTGGCTTTCTGGTTGATGGTCGCGCGAGTCCGTTGGATTAACGGTTAAGTAAATTAATTTCTTAATGGATTAATTTTGGAGGGAAAGGATGTGATAGGAATATCAATAAACAAATGACGTTGCGATGGGTGAATGGCGGAGGCATAATGGAAACGGCAGTGGTATCGTATGAGGAAGAAAACACTTTTCGGTGGGGGAGGCAATTAATGGTTTGCCCGAGGGCAGTACGAAATCATGTGGTGGTGACATGTTGCGGTGGGTGTGGATTTGAATACTACCCATTTTGAAAACCACCCCCCCCCAACCCCAATGGTAAGTCCCCCCCCCACCCCATGTAAATCCGGATGTGAAGGGGGGTGGGGGGCGAAATGTAATATGGGCCATTGTATGTAACAAGGTGGGCACGGGTCGATGGGAAAGGTGGTGAGGTATTAACGTGATGTGATCGGGTGCTTTCTGGGATAGGAAAAAGTATTTAATGGGGTATGATTGGAGTGTAGTGGGGTAGGCGGATGGATACAAATATGAGTGGGGAATAGTTTTGGGTTATCGAAACTTAGGAATAGGGAATAATATATCGAATATCATCTGATACACCGAACTTTAGAGTCAAACTCTAATTCTGTTGCTTTTCCTTCTGCACATGAAAATAATATTTAATATTTGATTTAGGATAAAATGTTCATGTTTTTCCTCTAATCTCCATAGTGCTTCTACCTACCCTTTATAATTTCAATTCCTTTTCTAAGCTAACATTTTCTCTTCTTGCTTTACCGGGTGCATATAAACTAGCAGACCCAAATCATTTTTATTTTATGAAAATCTATCTTATCCTATAACTTATTTTGTCATTGATTCATATTAACTGTTGAATCAATTTTATTTATACCTAGCTACTGATTCACCAAGATTAAACTCTTTGGTAAAATATTCATTCACTGACCTATTGAACAGAAATTTAAATGTGTTCAATCATGATTAAACTATATGATTTGAACAAAATTCTAGTCATTGTGGCATTCAAGAACAATTTGCACACAACCTTATTTGATAACGAACTAAAAGAACTAACTTATCAGTAGTGTCATTTAGATTTGCAGCACTTTCAGTATTATTTTCTATTTTTTCCTTTGTGGGGTTCTTATTTCCTTTTTTCTTATTTATTTTTTAACATACCCTCTTTTAATTTTCTTTTTTTCATATTTTTTGAAAATCATTTGAATATTGAAATTTATGTACAATATGAAATTACAAATACAAAATACTCAATCACCTTGAGATCCTATAATTTATAGGATCCTAATAGTGGCTCTGGTTGGGTATGGCACTTCTCCAAGTGAAGTGTCAAGAACATATGATTAGTAGCCTTGAGTACTCCATGTATGTAATGTCTTCATATGATTTGTTTGTTGTTTTAAGATACTATTGGTAGCTCATCAATCCAGGCTTAGGGCCTTCACTGCGGGCTTCAACCTTTGTTAATAAGTTACCCAATCAAAACCATAAAGACTATGATATTTACAATGATGAAAGGAAAATATATAGGCTAAGAAAAGTAGTGCTTTAGCATCCTGCCATTGACAAGACCTCCAAGTATCTCTGCTCCATCTAGGTATTTAAGGTAGAATGCATTATTTCCCCTGAAAGAGTGAACAATAGATGGCCCATTCCAAATATTATCAAAATTTCCATGTTTTCCTTTGTCCTTTCTCGTGGAATCCCATTTCAAAACTTGGTCCCCAATGTTAAATTCATCAGCCTTTGTTCTTCTATCAAAGATCTTTTTAACATTTTCTTGAATAACTTAGGTCCTATTATATACTTCCTCCCTGTATTGCTGTAACTGGATAGTTTGATTAATCCTTCTCTGTACATCATTAGGTTCAGATTGCACTTCTTGAATGATCTTCATGACTAGAACTCCTAAGGAGGATGGAAAAAATGCATCCATCCCATAGAACAATTGGTATGGTGACACGCCAATTGATTCTTTAGTAGTAAGTCTATCAGCCCAAAGTTCATTGACCAACTTGTTGTGCCAAGACTTTTTGTTGTCTTCTAACAACTTTTTAAAGATGTTTACCAAGCTTTTATTTGACGATTCAACCAACCCATTACCCTAAGGGTAATAAGTTGTTGAATGTCCCAAAGTAATGTGGTATTTATGGCAGAATTCAACCATATTTTTAGATTTGAAGGTTGCATTATCAGTGATGAGTTTTCTCAGATAACCAAATCTAGAGAGGATATTAGTCTCAGGGAATTTAATGATGACAACATCAGTGGCAGCTCTGGAAGGGGTGGCCTCTATCCACTTAGTAAAGTAGTTAGTGGCTTTAAAAATCCACTTATGTTGTGCAGAGGAAGAGGGATGAATTTCACCAATGAAATCCAATCCCCATTGCTGGAAAGGGATTCCAACAGAGATAGGCTTTAGTAGAAGTGGTAACAATTTTCTCTTTCCCTCAAAAATCTGGCATTTATGGCATGAGGTGACTTGTTTGTGAAAGTTAGGGAAAAGAGTAGGCAAGTAGAAACCATCTCTAAGGATTTTATTAGCAGTGGTTTTCCAATAAAGGTGTCTACCACAACCTCCTTCATGGAATTCCTGCATAACTTTATCTGCATCATCCTTTAACAATCATTTAAGTAAAATACCCCCAGCATCTTTCCAATACAATACCTTATCTATTATGCAAAATTTAACTACTTTTAACTTCAGAAATCTAGCCTTTTTTTTGTCAAACCAGGAAGTGGATTTAAATTAAATAAAATATAAAGAAAGTCTGCATACTAGGGTGGGTTCAGAAATGCCTCATCAATTTGCAGAGTCTCATGTTCCTCTTGATTATCTAATGAATCAATCAAATTCATGTCCAAAGCATGGAAATTTGACTCAGCCATCAATTTGGCTAGTCCCTAACCTTTGATTAACTTGGTGAGCTTGAATTCTAGGTCATATTCCAAAATGACAACAATCCATTTGCCTCACTTTCCATCAGGTCCATTCTGTGTCAAAATGTCCTTAACCACTGCATTAGGTACATAAGAAATAATATGGGAATGCAAAATATATACTCTAAAATCTTTTATTGCTTTAACCAATGAAAAGGCTTGTTTTTCCATAATGTTGCATTTCAAAGATGCATCTCTTAAAGCTTTACTAAAGAATGCAATAGGTTATTCAAAGGCTCCACTGTTTTCCTACAATAAGGTTGCTACAATGGTGTGCTTAGAAGCAAAAGAGAATATTATGAAATCTTTTGTAAAATATAGGCTGATCAATACTGGTGCCTTGGTCAATGCTTGTTTAACTAGGTCAAAGGATTGTTTAGCCTGAATACTCCATCTAATTTCATAATCCTTTTTAAGCATGTTTGTTATGTTTCTAAGAAATTCTGCCAGGTTAGGAATGAATCTCCTTAGGAAATTTATTTTACCAATAAAAGACTGAAGCTCTTTGTTGTCTCTTGGATGAGTGATTTTTAATATTGCTTCAATTCCACTGGGATTGATCCTAATTCCATCCTTGGAAATAATGTGTCCAAGAAGTTTTTCTTCCTCAAGGCCAAACAATGTCTTCTTAGGATTAAGTGAGATGCCAAACCTTCTACATTTTTCAAACACCCTTCTCACATGTTCTAAATGTACCTCATCAGTTTTAGAATAGACAGTAATGTCATCTAGATAAATCACAATAAAATGGCCAATTTCATCAGCAAAGGAAATATCCATTGCTCTTTGGAAAGTGACTCCAACATTCATTAACCCAAAGGGCATTTTCACATACATGAAAGTTCCCTATGGTGTAGTGAAGGCAGCTTTATCCTGATCATCAGGATGCACTAAGACTTGGTAGTAACCTGAGAAACCATCTAATAATGAAATTCTACTAGACCCTACTACCCTTTGTAATATATGATCCATTTTAGGTAACAGGTAGTTGTCTTTGAGGGATACCTTATTAAGATTTCTGAAATCAATACACAATCTGATTTCTCCAGTTTTCTTTCTAGTAGGCACAATGTTAGACACCCATTTAGAGTATCTAAGAGGGAGTATAATTTTAGCATCATACATCCTTTTTACTTCTTTCTCAATCAAAGGCATTAGGACGGGATTTATCCTACAAAGCTTTTGCTTGAATGGTTTTTTATCTTCCTTGATTGGGATTTTATGTTGTATAATACTAGTGTCATATGCTTTTAGATCCTCATAGCTCTAGGCAAAGACATCTATGAACTCTTTGAAAAGGGCTATGTATCATTGTTTTGTGATAAAAGGAAGTGATTTTGAGAGTTTTATCACTTTGGGATTCTGTTCACTACCTATATTGCATTCTTCTATGTTTTCCCCATGTGGGTTCCATTTTTGTCTTTTTTGCTACATCATTAATATCAAAAAGTTGTTCTAATGAAACTAAACCCCTAGGTAGAACATTATCTTTAAGCTGAAGTGCTTCAAATTCTTATTTTTCTGGATCTATTTCATGCAATTTTAATTTATGTAGATCTTTATTGACTGAAATATTTACATCAAAATCATCAAGTTGTTTATCTACACTAACATATTCAATAATCTAATTTTCTACTTCAGACTCTAAATCTATGATGTAATCTTCATACTCATCCTTGGATTGCAAAAATCTTTCAATTTCTTTGTCAATTTCAAATACCTGCCAATGTCTCATATTGTCAGGTACAGCTAGATGGTGTTTAACCTCCACTATATATTATTTGTATGAGGAATTTTACATGTCCTAACTAAAAATGTTAAACCATTAGCCAAGACATTCTGATTTCTGGGAATAACAATAAGATCATATTCTTTAAAAGTCCTATAAATTCAAGCACAACATTTCTATAGGCTCTCAACCTATGATGTTTGGCAGCATACTTTCCCTTGAACTGTCTTACGATTAATTCAGAATCCCCATGAACAACAATTAGCACCTAACTTCTTCAATAATTGCAATCTTAAAAGAAGTGCTTCATATTCTACTATATTATTGGTGCAATGAAAGTTGAGTTTATAGGAATGATCTTCTGCATGATTGTTCCCTGAATTGGACACCCAAACACCTGCCCCAGAACCTGCTTTGCTATAAGATCCATCAAAGCTCATGTTCCAAAAAGGTTCAGTTTCAGTGTTTTCTTGCATAATTAGTGATTGATTGTCATGTTTTTCATCAATGTCAATATCTACCTGAGTAACCTATGCATCAATTCCATCATCATTATAAAGGTTGAAATATTCTAGGTCGGAATGAATAGAGTAAAGAGGGTAATTGTGTGTTTTATCTTGACTGCTGACCATATACTTCATTAAAGTTTCTCTATACAATATTCTTTGTTGACCAAACACTAGTATAGTGGCATAAGTCATGTCCATTTGTAGGGTTCCTTGTAATTTTGATCCCCATGAGCATGACAACAACATGCCATACTTTGGGGGAATGTCTACAACCACTATATCCATCACTAGACTTTTACCAGGGATTTGGGTTCAAGTAACACACAAGTCTTTGATAAGGCCTAGGCATCTGACCTTGCCAGAATCAAAGGAATACAAACCTTTGTATTGTAGTAATGCCAAGTCCTAGTCTTTCCATGATAGCCTTAGGCATTAAATTATGGGATGCACCTGAATCTAGCATAGCATTCTGGACAATTTTATCATGAATATTCACACTGACATAAAATGGAGGAACCCTTCCTTCCTGTGGTTTGCCTTCTACTTCTGGCCCAAATAGGAGCTCAGGTTGATCATCACTCAAATTTACATCATCATTTTTCTCCCCAATGTTTAATGCCTTCAGGACCTGAGTCCTGTATACACTCTTGTTGATTAATTCAGTTAAGTCGATAGAAATTTTCAGCTTTGTAAGTTCATTTTCTATACTAAATGGTGTTGGATTTTTAACCAGATTTGAAAAATCAAATTTATCAGCAACTATTTTTGTGGTCAGTTCTATTTGTTGACTAGAAGAAGGAAGATCAATTTTTGTAATTCTGGAAGTTGTGTCAATGGTCTTCTTTATGACAGGTTTTGTTGGCTTCTTTCCAAGATTTTCAGTGCTTTTCTTTGGAAGCTTTTCGATTGTTTTCTTAGGATTAGAATCAAGGGCCTTTTTAACAGGATTTTCAGGATTCTTTTTATTGGAAGTATCTTGATTTTTATTACTTCTAAGATTATATTGCCTATGGACTTCCATTATGGCATTTTCAAATCCTTGTTTGTATTCCTTTGACTCTTCAAAATCCATTTCAGTCTGGGCTATAAGAAAAAATTAGTGTTCCTTCTGAATGAGGGAAATTGTTTCATCATCACTTATCCCTAAAAATTAATTTGATTATCATCCAAATATTCCACAATATTCCCCTCATCATCTGTTTAATTTTCCTGAAAAGGAGGCTGAATTTGTTGATCTGGACCCTTTTGTTCTCTTTGTTTAATTTGTGGAACATTCCTTCTAAAGTTTTGGTTTCTAGTTTGAGGGGCATTTTGGTTTTCTCTTACTTGATTTTGGTCATTTATGCTCACTCTTTGCATCATTTTATTCACTACTCTAACTATGTTATAAATCTTATGGTCAACAACAGAAGTAGAAGGTTCCTCTTTTATGGTTACCCTGCATTCAGACTTCGGTTTGGATTTTTGGCTAGGATGTTGGCTTCAACTTTAATTTCATTTGCTTGCATTTCTTCTAAAGTTGTTAGGTCTCTTTCCCTAAGTTGATATGCCATATCTACATTGAAACCATCTGGAAAATCAATCAAAGCTAGACCAAGGAAGGGCTAGATGTCTTGTGGGATGGCATTGTAAATAGTATTGAATCTTTCACAATACTCTTCCATAGTTTCATTAGGTTTCTTTTTAACCTTTTATATTAGTTTAGGAGTTGAAGTGAGTTCTTCTTAATCTCCCATCTAGAAAAAAATGTTTGATGGAAAGAAACAAGGTTGGCTATACTTCTTGCAGGTAAAACCCTAAACCATTTCTTCACATCACCTCCTAAGGCTTGGGAAAACAATCTCATTTTAACATTAGCTTCATCCACTTCTTGGAGATCAAACACATCATTCACCCTGTCCACATGTTGTTGGGAAGTATAAGCACCAATATTATCAAAGGCCACAATTTTAGATGGATAATCTGCAAGCATAGAATTTATCTGGCCTGGTAACATCAAAGGTGCATACCTTCCTTCATGACTCTCCTAGTAGATTGAATTGAGGATGGACTTAGTGGAGGTGTAGTTTGGATAGCTACAGGGATGGTAGGTATAGTAGTCTAACAAATCAGAGGTAAGGAAGTTGAAACTATGGAATGAGTAGGACTAGGAAGCCGTAAATGTACAGATTGGGAAGACTGACTGGACAAAGAGGCTAGTGCAACAGTCAAAGCAGAGAATTCAATAGATTTATGAATGAAAGCTTCTTCGATAGCTTGGTCCAACACTAAAACTAGACCTTGTATTTTTTCAAGTTGTTGTAAATATTGTAGATCAGGATTTGTTTCAAGGTCTTGGGTTTGGGGTACATATGGTTGCAGTATGGCTTTATCTATGATAGTTTGATCTATAAAGGCCTCAGACTTTGATCTAAACAAACTTTGCTGGAAAGGAAAATCAAATTCTATATCCTGTAAAGTTTCAAATTTCTCTTGGAGAGACTTGGACCTTGACAAAGGAGTATTTTCTAGAGGAGAAATGAATCTAGACAAGGGGCTATTATTACCCTGACTCTCGGTAAAGCTCATTTTTCTCGCCAGTTTCTCAGGGTCATCTACAATTTTAGTAGGGTTGGAATCAGGGTGAGATCTAGTATAAATCCTTTTGGGAGCCAGGGCTATGAAAAATCATCACACAAAAATCAAAATCAAAATCAATGATAGAGCAGATATATACAAAATAACAACCTCATATTAGGTATTTCATAATGATACAACAATTGGTCCAGAAATATTGATTTTAAGCTAGGGAATAATAATGTTTTGGATTAAAATGTATTCTTCCCCAGAATGGTCGCCGCTATGTTATCATTCTATATTTTTGAGGTTGAGGGAGTAAATATATTGGACAACACCAAACCACTTTTGAAGCTGGGATATAGCCTTGCCAACTTCATAGAGGGATCTCTCTTTATGATTTAGCTTGGTTTTTAAGTTGATTTTAGGCTAGTTATGATTATTCTTGGTTGTTTGTTTGACTTTTTTTGATTGGTTGGTTGGTTGATATGGTCAAATTACTTTCTTTCCATTGGGCTATGGAGCCAAATTAAGTTGGATGCTACACCAAATGTTTAAAATAGTAATCGCAGGGAAAGCTAGTTGCATTTACTGGATCTTTTAAATTGAATTATGGAATGGAGAAAAGGTGTGTTTCAGTAGTGATTGAAAAGCATTTAAGAATTTCTCAAACAGAATAGAGAAGAAAACATACAGATTGTAAAAGTAGTCCAAATAAGGAGTTCAATAACATATCTTATTTTTCACATCTCCTATTTTACAATTAGATTTCAGAAGATAAACATGCATAGAATAATAGTGGAAACAATAGGTACAATAATAAAAACATCACCAATAAATCACAACAAAAGAATCCTGTGAAAAGTATTTGTATTAATGGTGCTCTAGCAACGTGGAAAAAGTACAGTGCTTGATAAAAAGAGTTACAATGATCAGGAACCAACCCTTAATACTTCGATTGATTGAAGTATTTAAACATAATTTGCAAAAAATATTACAATTAATGCCTCATTGACATGGAATTCTATTATGAACTTCAAACTAACAGAAATGAAATAATGCAACCAAAGGAGGTGGATTTGGTGAAGTGATCTGGACTTTTGGCACTGCTTTGGTGGAGAACAATTTCTGAGTGGCCACTATTTAGGTATTGTGCTGGTGAAGCTGGCCCTCTCTTTAATCCTAGTATTCACATAATTTATTCCAACGCTCCTCACCTAGAATCATAATTTTTGTTGCCTTGTGGTAGATCTCATCTACCTTGGTATACCGAGCGAATGAGGGGTTTACTACAAAAATGTGCTTTATCTCATGTTGGACGAAACCCATGTTGTTGATAGCTTTGTAAAAAGCTCTCCCTGTCATAAAACCTTTAATGTGGGAAGTCTTGGCCATATCCTTTGCAATGTCTTTCAGCTTCTTCATATAGTCTTCCCTTGTCATCAACTTGTCATTGATTACAAATAAAGAAGGCAGGACCTTCTTATTCAATGCTTCTATTCTGGTGAAAAACCTGTTAACTGCTACCTCCAAAGTGTGACATTTCTATGCCATCTTCATCATAAAATTATTCTTTGTCAGAACTTTATTTACTTCTAAGATTTTTTATGTTCTATCATCTACTCCTAAATCATTCGATTCATATATTTCTTTAGAGTTGAGAAATTTGATAATGTGGTTGGCTATGGTAGGCATTTCTCCCAATTCAGTGTTGATAGTGGAAATGGCTTGCTTGGCTTTCTCCATCAACTCTTTCTGCTAAAATATAATCTAGATACAAGGTCATATTTAATTCATTGCTTCAATAATATTGTTCCAAATAATTTCTTTAACTTGGGCCAGTGTGTGGCCAATAGAGGACTCAGTTGTTAATTTCCTCCATACTTCTATCTGGTTTTGAGCCCTCTGTAGCTCTGTTGCATGGAAAGTTTCAATCTTTTCTTTCTGGTCTTGTAGAAGATTAACTTGAGCCTACAATCTTTTGATTTCTTCAGTTTGGAGAAACATGTTCTGCACTGCACTTTCCAACTGATCTGTAGCATTCCCTGTGTCTGTTGTAGAAGATGTAGCTATAGGAATTGTTGTGATAGGCAGTGCTTCCAAAGGGACAATAGCCATTTTGGCAGCTTTATCCTTTTCTTTGATTATATTTTCCATCTCTGTCTCCATTTACTTCAATGGTGCACTTTGCTCCATGATGAGCTTCATCATGTCTACCTTCTGTGACTCTATTTCTTCAATGTCCTTGGCTAGAGGATCTTCTATGGCTGGTAATTTTAACTGCTTCCTTAATGCTTCTATGTTTGTGTTATTTTTCCTTAAGATCTCTTTTGCAAAATTGATATTTGCATAATCATAACCTACTTTGATCACCAATTCCTCCAAAGCTTTTATCCTTGTTTCTTTGGCAAGTAAAAATACCTTCTCCATCTTCAATTGTGATTTAACATTGGCTAATGTAACCTGCGATTTAGACAAACTCATAGCAGTGTTAGTGAGAGTGGATGAAATCTTTTGCCAAGTCTTCTTGCACATCTCCATTTGGTCAATGGGATGTATGTCTTTCACATCAAATTCAATGATGTCTCCTTGTAGTCTGATGTTGCCTTGGGCTGGGGAACCTGTGCTTGGAGGAAGGCCATTTTCATTTTTCCTTTCTCTGAATCAAAGGATGACAACATCTTGCTTTGAGAACTGGAAGTCTGCTTCTAGAACTGATTGTATGTATTGACCTTCAAGGCCTCATTTCTTACTTTAACCTCCTTGAATATATCAAATATACTCTTTTTTGTCTCCCTTGTAGTAGATGTGCTAGTTTTCATAGCTTTTTATTGATCTTGTGAAGATGTGGAGGTAGTGGTAGAAAGTGTAGTATGATCACCCACTAATGAGGAAACTAGTGTCTCTTTAGTGGTGATAATATTCTCTTTCTCTGAATCCTTGTTTAGGCTTAGTTTGGAATGTAACTTTTCCTTCTTCCTGTACATGATTTTGAAGCCTTCACTAGAAATCTCATTCACTTAAGGTGACTCTTCTTCTCTACATCCCTTTGTTGTTTTCTCATGTGTGATGGGAGTCTTGACTGTTGAAGATGACACCGACTGCTCCTTTGCCTCTTGTAGAGTGTTATCAATCCATTCTAGCTGGTGTTATACTTTTCAATCTCTGGTCTGGATGTATGAAAGTAAGTAGTGGATTTATTTTCTACCCTTAACTTGGAAATGACCCCTAATGAGCCATATGACCATGTGAAACTGAGACTGAACTTAATTTCTTTTAGCAACTTATCTGCTTCTTCCATGCTGCCCTGTTGTTGCAATTAAAAGGCCCTATTTGTGTTTTGATTTTGAACTGGGATTTCTTCTTGGAAGCTACAAAGTGAATCTCATCCATATTAAGCATTTTCCTGATGTATTCTAGAGAAAAAATCCTCATTGGGAGGAATTTGGGTGGCTTGTAAGGGGCAAGTTCACATCCAAATATCCTCAGCTTTGTGTAATTTTGATAAAGGTACCAATCCCCTGTCTGGACTTGGTTTGATAATTGAAAAAAAAAAATGTTATTTCCTCACTGATTCTTGGCTCTAACCTACTACTTAGGAGACTGAGTGCTGGATGTACAACATCTCTATGAATTGTTTGTATGAATATTCCTTGTTGGAAATATTGAGAGGGAGGGGGTGAATCAGTGTTTTATTTCAATTGTCATTATTACCAATTTAATTCTTCACAATTTAAATAGAGAAATGTATAACTATAATTTTATTGAGTAAAATAATAAATACAATATCAATGTGTTCCAAGCTCCAACTTGGTTTTGATGAGGCTCCAACCTCTGGGGCTTCGACCCTATCTTGTCAAGGCACCAACCTTGGATTGAGGAGCACCAACTCCAAGGACACCAATCCTTCCAATTCTGAGGCACCAACCCCAACGTCTCTGACCCTATCTTTCAAGCTAAATCAGGTCAAAAGGTTATCCTCAAGCTCTGACTTCAACTTCCTTCTTCGCTCGGCCTTCAGCTTCTACTGGACCTTCTATGTCTACCAAACCTGCGGCTTCCTCTGTTTCTACGTAGACCTGCGACTTCCTCTGTTTCTTCCAGTTCACAAGTTGTGAACTTTCCTTGTTCTCTGTGATAGATGCCTGATACACCTGACTGTCTGCACAAAAAAAAAAATTCTCTGTTTCAACCTGTTGTTCTATTTGTCATGGTAAGTTCTTCAGGAGTTATTGCTTTTCACTGTTCTTAGTGTCGCGATCTCTTACTTGCAAGGATCATACTCATAAATACTTCAATATTGGTGTAGTCTATTGCTCCCTTCAGATGATGGTAGATCAAACCTTATTTCGCTTCATTGTATTGTTCAATAGAGTTATGATCTGTACTGCGCATATTTCTTCATCACAGGTTCAAGCCTTTAAAATATTAACCCATTCAACAGTGTCGCTTGACCTTCGGCTCCCTTATTTCTTGTTTGATCTTCAGCTTCCTCTGTTCCTTTGATTACCTGAAATGAAGCATTTCAACTGTTATATGTATATATGTATGAGTTTTGAAAATGAATCGAAACACCACATTAATAGAGGTCCCCACACGCCACGTCATATTTTAATCACAACCGCAACTTTCGGAGGTTTGCACATAACATAGTTGATTCCCCTACTACCGACGGAGCAAATGTGATATGATATTAAGCAATTGTTAATAAACCCGTCGGGTCCACAACCTTATCACGATCGACGGTTTGACATCCCTTAGAGACTAGCAATACAACGGATGCAATATTACATTTTGTCATGTTATATGGTGCAGTCGGGTCCGTAATATATATCGCAATCCAATTTGCATGTTACAATGGTGTAGTGGGTCCACAATAATATCACAATAGTAGTTTTTATGTGGCAAGGATTTAAAGAGGCTTGCGATGTGGTGGACGCGATATCATATTAAGGCGTATATAATGGAACTATTGGGTCCACATTACATATCACAATTGGAGGTTTTGAGTGGTGGCATAAAATAGAACTTCCGATATGATTTTTACCGATATTATATACTGTCGAAAGGGTTCCCATGATTTATTACTTCTGGCATATGTGATAGATCTGCATTGTCTTGGCTCATCGCTCCTGTGGTTTCTCTTTATTCCTATGAATTTTGATAATGCTCCGATAGTTCTTCTCTACTCTGATATTCTCTGCTCTCATAGCTCTTCTTTACTCCTATGAATTCTGATACTGCTCCGATAGCTCCTCTCTGCTCTGATATTCTCTACTCTGATAACTCTTCTTTGATGGCTTTCGATGAACTCTTCCTACTCATATTGCTTCACGGATCTGCTTTACTCTTGGCTTCACATCATTATTTATTATCTAGAATATTTCCATATTGACATCAATGACAATCTAGATCAACAATCTCCCCCTTTGTCATTGATGGCAATATTCTTCTTTTCTCCCCCTTTGACATCAATGGCAAAAAGGTGCACCTGAACTCCTTCTTTCGAGTTGCTCCCCCTGTCATGCAACATCTTTATGAATCAACTTAATGTGATGTTAGAGAAATAACCCCCATATTTTGGCAAAGATGTTCAAATGCTTCTCGAGGAAGAGGTTTTGTTAAAATATGAGTTATCTACTCCTTAGTATTGATATATTCCAAGTTGATGTTTTGTTCAGCTACGTGTTTACAAAGGAAATGATACTTGCTTGGTATGTGTTTGGTTTTTGAGTGCATCGCTGGATTTTTGTTGAGACTGATAGCACTTGTGTTATCACAATATATGGTGATTGGTTGATTGGTACCTAAGTTGACATATTTCAAAGCTTCCTTCATCCATAATATTTGAGTACAACAATCTGTAGTAGCTATATACACAACTTTAGCTATAGATAGTGATATGGATGTTTGTTTTTTGTTGAGCCAAGAAACTAGACAATCTCCCAGGAAGAATGCATTTCCACTAGTACTTTTTTGATCATCAACACTTCTAGACCAATCAACATTGGTGTATGCAGTCATATTAAGAGTTGAGCTCTTAGGGTACCAAAGACCAAAATCAGGAGTTCCTTTCAAGTATCTGAGAATTCTTTTTACAGCCAACAAATGGAATTGTTTGGGAGCTGATTGAAATCTTCCTACCATTCCTACTGCTTGCATAATGTCAGGTCTTGTAGAAGTTAAGTATAGGAGGGATCCAATTATTGACCTGTAATGAGTTGCATCTATCGGAGGAGAATCATCATGTTTGCTTAATTTTCAATCTATGGTCATATGTGTGTTCATGGGTGCACAGTCTTCCATTCCATATATTTTAAGCATGTCTTTAAGATATTTTGCTTGAGATATAAACATGCCTGTCGTGGTTTGAGATACTTGTAGTCCAAGGAAGTAAGATAACTCTCCTATCATCGACATTTTGAACTCTTTTGACATATTCTAAGCAAACTCATGGCTCGTCTCATCATTATTATTGGCAAAAATCATATCATCAACATAGACAAGAGTGACTAGTAACTTATCCTCATCCATCTTTATGTAGAGATTACTTCCCACCACCCCTTCTTGAAGCCTTGTTGTTGTAGATAGTGATCCAATCTTGCGTACCAAGCTCTAGGAGCTTGTTTCAACCCATATAATGCCTTTTTCAACTTACAAACAAAGCCTTTTCCTTCTGGTAGATTAAACCCTTCTGGTTTCTCCATGTAGATTTCTTCCTTGAGTTCCTGTTAGCCCCTGAGGTGCAGTGCCAAATAGATCCAAAAAACTCTCTAAGTCTTTGAAAATCATTTAAAATATCGAAATAATTGCAAGATAAAAACCTTCAGACATGTGAAAAAACACTATCGGGAGGCAAAAACCCAAGGAAGCAGTAAAAAAAAGAGCAATGGACGCTTGAGAAATGAATGCACAGTAGCCATCAGATCTAGCCGATCAATGGTCTAGATCCATTCGGCAGATCACAATCAGTGGTGGAAACCGGTGGATATTGGCACATACTGTGTGGGACTTGTGATGGCGATCGACGGAGTGAACTAGGACCGTCGATCAACCATGCAAATTGATGGCCCACATTGCATCACGGGATCGCTATCAGAAAATATAAGGAGCACTCACCATGTTCCTGGGGCATGAGCGATATGCGATTGAAATCAATTGCATTAGCAAATCGCAATTGGGGAAACATTATGGAGCAGGACCAAAGTGACTTGTGATATGCGATAAGACCCAGAGTCGAAAGGATTCATGAAGGGAAATGCATAAAATTTGAGATCTGTAGGAAAGGCATTTTTAATGTACTTTCACGTATTTTTTTATTTAATGAAATACAGCGTCGATGCAATAAGACTAGGACCCAAAAGGGCTCGTGAAGAGAAATATATAATATTTGAAGTCTGGAGAGAGCCATTTTCATGTTATTTTCATGATTTTTATATTTATAAAATACAAAGAAAATACACAGGGACAAGTCATGTGCGACATACGATAGCGACTCAGAGGGCGGACCCGATAGAGGAATAGATAGTGCTTAAGGACTTTTGAAGTCCAAAATAAATAGAGCTTGGTGAGATTTCTCATTTTTGCAATGTTTTCTGTGTAAAACAGAAAAAAATCATTGTTAGCATTTGAAGGGATTTCATAGGCCCGATAGCCATTCCATTGCAGGTACAAGTGACCAACATATCCTTAGAAGCATCTAGCGATGATTGCTAACGCCGAAAGAAGGATTCGGTCGAGAGACAAGCGGCCGGAAAATAGAGGTCGGAAGTGGAGAAAGCCCAACATGAAGTAGCTGAATCAACCCAAAGAGATCATGGAGCATCGTTGGCATGAGCAAGCTCCCTGACAGCACAACAAATTACGATAAATTGGTTACTGCTCTTAGAAAAAGAGGCCTCCAAGCTCTTGTGTGTCTGGTCATGGCATCAAGTCATTAACCAAAGGACAGAGAGGAGATTAAGACCTCTCAAGCCTCAAAAGGCTCAAGAGCATTGTAAAAGGCTTATAAATACTTGAAAATTCAGAGTAATAAGGGTTCAACTTTTGGAGATTGTGGAGACTCTACTCCTCTAGCTTCTCATCTTCATTCCAGCAATATAAGCTTCTTTTGTTGTTAAATGTTCAATTCCCATTTTCTTTGTTGTTCTATGCTTGCACTTGAATAGGTTATTCATGTTTTCTGTTGTGTCTAATTCCAAATAACTATCATCTTATCTCTACATTGATAAATTAGATTTGCAAGCTTCATTTACTTCCTGTAGCTAGCGATTAATATGTGTTTATGTATGCTTCTACTGGTACAATTAGTATTCTCCATCTATCCATTGAATCTATAAACTATTGAGCACTAGTGGTCTAGAGCCTTGTAAAGCTGAGGGTGTTCATGCATGGCTTGAGTGAAAATAGAGTTGAAACAGTCATATGACTTGATCCAAACCATCATTCATTCCAATAGTTTGAAGAACAATATTGAAGATTATATGTTACCAGGCATCTCTTAGTTACAACCTAGGAGAGCTTCCTAGAGTGATAACATAATTGGTGTCATTGCCAGGGAGACGAAACTGAAGCTCAACTTCCCTGGGAGATGCCACAGATCCAGCTTTGATGATGGAAAAATCATGGGCACTTTTTCAGTTGTAATCATCTATTTGGTGACTATGCTGGAGGACAAACCTCTTGGCGACTCCACTTCATAGTTCTGGCTCAGTTTGTGAGGCATACTCAGAGAAATCCTCAGAAGCGACAAGTTGGCCTAGTATCTGACCCTGAAAAAATCATCAAAGAAAGAAAGGCATTGCAAAAAGCAGCATTAGGTTCAGGTAGTTCTAAAAAATATTCTATATCCCTTCAAGAAAATCCTATAATAGAACAAATTCATGTTGAGAGTATAGCATCTAATACTAGCAATGAAGAAAAAATCTCATAGATTCATAAAGCTCCCTATTCTTCAGGTTCTCCTTTTGTTGCAAGCCCAAAGGAAACCTCACCTCCTATCCATCATACCCCTTTAGTCCTATCAATCACTCCTCAGCCCTCTGTCATTTAGACTTCTAGTACTCTTATAGCCACCACAGCTATGGCAAGTCCACAAGCACCTGCCAAAATGGAAAGAATCATAGCTACTAGGTATGGGCCTCTAGTACTACCGAATCCTTTGAATGCCATGCCTACTGGAGAATATCATAAGTATAGGCCTAATTTCACTAGGACTAAAGGTGTTATAGCTGAAGAACACCTCGAATCATTCTATAGCTATGCTGATAACCTGGACATTAGTGAAGATGATGTGTGGATGAGAGTCTTTATCCAAAACCTAGATGGAGAGGCTAGAAAATGGTTCAGAGAACTAACCCCAAGATCTATAGTAGATATTGAGGCTTTAGATGATGCATTCCTAAAGCATTGGGGGAATAAGAAGGATCTACTCTACTACCACACCGAGTTTGGGAACTTAAAGAGGGAAAATGGTGAGTTGTTGTCTGATTTTAATAAGAGGTTTAACTACATGTATAGAAAGATACCAGTTGAAGTAAAACCCACCACTATCTCTACTAAACTCACCTATGCTAGTGCCTTTGATTCTGACTTCTGTCTACTATTGAGGGAGAGGTGATGTGCTACTTTGGCTGATATGCAAGATGCAGCCTTGGAAGTAGAGTCAAACATCATGGCTACAGAGAAGCTCAAGGGAAATGTTGTTAGAAGGAGACAGAGGGGTGAGTCTTCATCATCTTCAGATCCCAATATAGATAAAATGACCAAGATGATCGAGTCATTAGCCTCTGAAATCTCCAAATTAAAGGTTGAGCAGCACCCTGGGAAAGGAAGACTTCCTAATACCTTTGCTCCTAGAAATCCAAATCCATATAGAAGAACTAATGAGCAGTTGCAGATTTTGCAAAGAAGCAAAGATGCCAATGAAGATCAAAGGGTGAAGACCCTTTTCCAGAAAGTAGTCATGGAAGAAGAGCAGTTTGAAGAAGACGATGAGATCCATTGTCTGGAAGACAAAGGTAGTGCCTCCTTTTTTACCTCAGCTGCCTATGAAAAGTCATTATTCAATGACTAGATCAACCAAGAATGGGATGGTGAAGTTGTTCTACAAATTGAAGATCGGCACAGATATGATCTAAGGTCGAAGATGAATAATGTCAAGGAAACTCATGTTCAAAGAATTGTTTTCCCTGCAGTACAACAAGCTAATAAGCAAAAGCAACTGACAATTGATCCCATCATCCTCAAAGCTCCAGCTCACGAGGTAAGAGGCCTTGACAAGTCTCCTTCTCCTTTCAATTTTCAATCAGAAATTCAGAAGCTAAGAATACTTATACCTCTGATTGAACTAGTGAAGAATGAGTCCTTCAAAAGATCCACCCTCGAGGCCCTTGATCCTAAAGCCATCAGAGCCTCCACCGATTATGTAAATTTGCAAGATGACACACCAGCTATTATTCTCAACCCAATGATTGAAAATTGTGATGACAGCTCCCCATCATTCTATGTCTCTCTGACTATTCATGACAAAATCCTCAACAACTACCTTCTAGACACAGAAGCTAGCCATAATCTAATGTCCAAGGCTATCATGGATGAGTTGGGTCTTGACATTACCAAGCCTTATCATGACCTATTTTCTTTTGACTCTAGAAAAGTGAAATGTCTGGGATTAATCAAGGACCTAGCCATCACCTTGTCTCAGCTACCCATGAAGAGCATGATGATGGATATTGTGGTAGCAGATGTACCCCCCAAGTTTGGCATGTTTCTTTCCAGGGGTTGGATCAAGATATTAGGTGGAACATTACAAAATGATCTATCCTATGCTACTGTCCCATTTTTTGGCTTATATAATCAGTGGTGAAAGGAATCCCACTAATCATCCCATTTATGTTGTTAACACTGATATTGGAGCTTGTATTCTTCAAATTGAACAATCCCAGTTGGCCTCCACATAGCTTAAGAAACCCGTTTTCTAGATTGCAGAGGAAGAAGGCCCACCGATTTGGGACATGTTCTTTGATGGGGCTTGCTCTAAGGAAGCTGCAGGGGAAGGTGTAGTCCTTGTGTCCCCCACACATGAATGCATTCATTTATCTTTCAAATTAACTTTTCAGGTCACAAATAACATAGTAGAGTATGAAGCCTTGATATTAGGCTTAAACATTGCTAAAGAAATGGGCATCAAAGGTTTGAAAGTGTGTGTAGACGCAGACCTTATCATTCAGCAGGTCAACAAAACTTTCCAAGCAAAGCATCCAAGGCTGAAAGCATATAGAGATGAGGTATGGAAGATTAAGGATGTTTTTAATATTTTTAGCATTTCTCACATCCCCAGAATGAAGAACTAGCTCACTGATTCCCTTGCTGTGTCTGTTAGCACATTTATTCCTCCTTTGCCTCCTAAATTGACTTATGAAGTTTAGGTGAAATATAGACTATCTCTGCCTGCCAATGTCAAATACTAGAAATTTTTTGAAGACGATGATGAAATTAACAGGTTTTTACAAGTCGTCGATGAATTTTCTGAAATGCACCTTGACCAAGAAAATGAAACAATGGAAGAATGCAACCAGTCCAAGATAAAGGACGAGATTGACCGTGAAAGCATTGTCCAACTTAGTAACTATACACCCAAAGGATTTGTGCCCTTGGAGAATTTGTTTGATCATAATGGTGTACCTTATAAGCCTGCCAAAAAGGAAAAAGAGTCTGTTGTTCAGAAAAATAACATACGGAGTCCAACCCATCCAAAATACATAAATCTATCCACTCACTTGTCTTCTGCCCAAAGTTCCTAGTATTGCACCCTAATGAAACAATTTGCTGATATTTTTGCTTGGGAATACAGTGATCTTAAGACCTATGACACCAACATCATTCAACATAAGATTCTACTAGAGAAGAGCGCCATCCCTTTTAAGCAGAAATTAAGACCTATCAACCCTCTCTTATTGCCTTTGATTGAGAAAGAAATCAAGAAGCTGTTGGATGCCAAGATCATAGTTCCCCTAAGGTATTCAAAGTGGATAGCTAACCTTGTGGTAGTAAGAAATAAGAATGGAGAAATAAGGCTTTGTGTTGACTTCAGGAATCTGAACAAATGTTCTAAAAAAGACAACTACCCCCTGCCTAAGATGGAACACTTGCTGCAAAAAGTTTCAGGGGCTAGAGTCATGTCCTTATTAGATGGATTTTCAGGTTACAATCAGATTTTTGTACATCCATAAGATCAGGAAAAGACCACCTTCACTACTCCTTGGGGCACTTTCATGTACTCCAAGATGCCTTTTGGATTGATGAATGTTGGGGCTACTTTTTAGAGGGCCATGGACATAGCCTTTGTGGGAGAGAAGGACAAGTTTGTCCTCATTTACCTTGATGACATAACAGTATTTTCCAGTACTCACAAGGACCATTTGCAACATTTGAAGAAGGTATTTCTAAAGTGCAGATAGTTTTGAATTTCGGTGAACCCAAAGAAGTCACAGTTTGCTCTAGAAGAAGACAAAATTCTAGCACATATTGTTTCTGCTGAAGGTGTGAATATTGATCCAGCAAGAGTTCAAGAAATTCAAACATTGTCTATCCCAAGATCAAAAAGGGACATTCAATCCTTCCTGGGTAAGATTAACTTTGTAAGGAGTTTCATTTCAAACTTTGCAGAACTAGTGAAGCACATCACTTCCATGCTAAAGAAAGGACCAGAAATAAAATGGATAGATGCTGCAAGAAGCTCTTTGGAAGCCATCAAACAAGCTATCATGGAAGCTCCCACTCTAATCAGCCCAGATTACACCAAGGAGTTTTATATCTTCTCTTTTGCGTCTTATGATACACTTGTAGCAGTTCTATTGCAGAAAAATGATGAAGGCATAGAGCACCCTGTGGCCTTTTTCAGCAAAACTCTGAGGGATGTTGAACTAAGGTATGACCTTATTGAAAAACAAGCTTATGCTCTCATAAAATCTTTAAAGGCATTCATAATTTATATTCTGCATTCCAAAGTGGTTGCATATGTACCTTCAGCCTTAGTAAAAGATGTCTTAGCTCAACTAGATATTGATGGAAAGAGAGCTAAATGGATTGCAAAATTCATAGAGTTTAACATAGAGGTGAAGCCCACTAAGCTTGTCAAAGACCAGGGCTTGGCTAAACTTATGGCTGAGGAAAATTGTAGTTTTTTAGACATCAATTGCATGGGTTCAAATCCAGGTGATGAGCAGACAAAGGAAGCAGCAAAAGAGAAAGAGTAGAATCAACCTTTGGCTGAAAATCTAGCCACCTGTGAATGGTATTCTAGTATAGTTCAATTTTTGCAGAAGCTAGAAGTCCCTCTAGGGCTTAACTCAAGTCAAGCCCAGGCCATTAAGCTTAGATCAGCTAAATTTTGCATTAATGAAAACTTGCTCTATTGGAAAGACCCATCAGGAATCCTCTTGAGATGTCTAGATAAAGGACAATCTGTGGAAGTCATGCACCGGTTCCATTCGAGCATATGTGGAGGGCAAACTACAGCCCACAAGATCTTGAGAGTTGGGTATTATTGGCCTACTCTGTTCTCTAATGTGTGCTCTTTTGTGAGGTCTTGTGATAGATCTCAAATATTTACAGGAAGAAAACAACTAAAATCTCTGCCCTTGAAGCTAGTACATGTCAATGGTCCCTTCCAGTAGTGGGGCCTGGACTTTATAGGTGAGATCAATCCACATTCCAGTGGCCAGCACAAATGGATCTTGGTAGCCACTGACTATTTCACCAAGTGGATTGAGGCTATACGCACTAAGAATTCTAATCATCAAGTTGTCATAAAGTTCTTAAATGAGAATATTTTCACTAGATTTGGTTGCCCAACCAAACTAGTCACTGATAATGCAGCAACTTTCAAGGCGAAATAATTGGTGGACATGACTAAATCCATGGGAATTCAATTGGTGCATTCTACCTCATATTATCCTCAAGGCAATGGCCTGGCAGAATCATCTAACAAGAACCTTGTAAGGATAATAAAAAAATTGTTGGAGGACAATAAAAAGAGCTGGGATTCCAAGTTGAAGTTTGCACTGTGGGCTGGCAGAGTTACCATCAAGAAATCCATAGGAAATTCTCCATTTAAGTTGGTTTATAGCGTTGATGTTGTTTTTCCTATCTAGCTGATTCTCGTTGTGCCAAATTCTTTCAAGAAGAACAGGATGAAACAAATTACATGGTAAGGAGAACGAATAATCTGGTTGAATTACAGTAGATCAGAAAGCAGCTGGTTGAGAAGTCAAAAGTTCATCAAAAGAAAGTCAAAGAAACCTTTGATAGGAAGGAAAAAGTGGAAAATTTCCAAGTTGGTGACTGGGTTCTCAAATGGGATGCATTGAAGGAAAAGAAAGGTAATCATGGTAAGTTTGACTCCTTATGGATAGGTCAGTTTGTCATCGCTCAAATTCAGCAGAACAATACCTTTATTCTGCACAGTCTGGAAGGAGAAGATGTTTTTGGTGGCCCAGTCAATGGGTGGTTCTTGAAACTTTATTTCATTTAAGGCTTCAAAGCCTTGATATTGTAAAAATGTTTTTCAGTTTTTGTTTTCTATGCACAATAAACTCCATGCCCAATGGAACACTAGAAGATAGACTTGATTTTGGTTTTACAGGAAAGGCATCGATATGTGATTCCTAAAACCTCATAGGGAGGCTTTCATCCACGGAAGGAGCCAGTGTTAGCCCTTGAGGTGTAGTGCCAAACAGATCCAAAACACTTTGAGTCTTTGAAAATAGTTTGAAAAATCGAAATAATCACAAGAGAAAAACCTTCAGACAGGCGAGAAAACACTATCGAGAGGCAAAAACCCAAGGAAGTAGTAAAAAAATAGAGCAGCGGAGACTTGAGAAATGAATGCATAGTAGCCATCAGATCTAGTTGATCAACGGTCTAGATTCAGTCGGTGGATCGCAATCAGTGGATATCGGCACAGACTGTGTGGGACTTGCTATGGGGATCGACGTAGTGAACTAGGATTGTCGATCAAGCGCACAGATCGACGGCCCACATTGCATCACAGGATCGCTATCGGAAAATATAAGGAGTGCTCACCATGGGCCCAAGGCATGAGCGATATGCAATTGCGATCAACTGCATCGGCAGATCGCAATCAGGGAAACATTATGGAGCAGGATCAAAGTGACTTGCGATATGCGATAAGACCCGGACCTAGAAGGGTTCGTGAATGGAAATGCATAAAATTTGAGATCCACAGGAAAGGCATTTTTAATGTATTTTCACATATTTCGTTATTTAACGAAACACAAAGAGCACCGCTGATGTGATAAGACCTGGACTCGAAAGGGTTCGTGAAGAGAAATATATAATATTTGAAGTTCGGAGAGAGCCATTTTCATGTTATTTTCACGATTTTTGTCTTTCTAAAATACAAAGAAAATACACAGGGACAGGCCATGTGCGACATGCGATAACGATTCAAAGGGCAGACCCGATAGAGGAATAGACAGAGTTTAAGGACTTTTGAAGATCAAAATAAACAGAGCTTGGCGAGATTTCTCGTTGTTGCGGCATTTTCTATGTAAAACAGAAAACATTCACTGTTAGCATTTGAAGGGATTTCATAGGCCCAATAGCTATTCCATTGCAGGTACAAGTGACTAACATATCCTTAGAAGCGTCTAGCGATGATTGATGACGCTGGAAGATCGATTCGGCCAGGAGATAGCGGCCAGTGGACAGAGGCCGGAAGGGGAAAAAGCCCAACACGAAGCAGCTGAATCAACCCAAAGAGATCATGGAGCATTGCTAGCACAAGAGAGCTCCCTGATAGTGCAGCAAATTACCATAAATTGGTTACTGTTGTTAGAAAAAGAGGCCTCCAAGCTCCTACGTGTTTGGTCATGGCATCAAGTCGTTAACCAAAGGATAAAGAGGATAGATTAAGACCTATCAAGCCTCAAAAGGCTCGAGAGCATTGTAAAAGGCCTATAAATACTTGAAAATTCAGAGTAACAAGGGTTCAACGTTTGGAGACTGTGGAGACTCTACTCCTCTAGCTTCTCATATTCATTCCAACAATATAAGCTTATTTTTCTATTACATGTTCAATTCCCATTTTATTTGTTGTTCTATACTTGCACTTGAATAAGTTATTCATGTCTTCTATTATGTCTAATGCCAGATAACTATCATCTTATCTCTGCATTGATAAATTAGATTTGCAAGCTTCATTTACTTCCTATAGATAGCCATTCATATGTGCTTATGTATGCATCTGCTGGTATAGTCTGTATTCTCCATCTATCCATTGAATCTATAAACTATTGAGCATTAGTGGTCTAAAGCCTTGTAAAGCTGAGGCTGTTCATGCATGTCTTGAGTGAAAATAGAGTTGAAACAGTCATCTGACTTGATCCAAACCATCATTCATTCCAATAGTTTAGAGAACAATATTGAAGATTATATGTTACCAGGCATCTCCGAGTTACAACCTAGGAGAGCTTCCTAAAGTGATAACAGTTCCCAATTCAGAAATGTTGATTTTACATCCATTTGATAGATTTTGAATATATTTGAAAAAGAAAATTCCAAGAACATCCTTATAGCTTCCACATGAGCTACTGTTGCAAAGGTTTCTTCAAAGTCGATTCTTTCAATTTGTGAATAACCTTTACAAAGAAGCCTTGCCTTATTTCTGATGATTTGTCCATCTTCATTCATTTTGTTTTTGAACACCCACTTGGTTCCAATTATATTTTTATCCTTTGGACGAGATACAAACTCCCATGTCTCATTCTTCTTGATTTGAGACATTTCTTCTTCCATGGCGTTTACCCAATGAGGATCCTTACTTTCTTGAGTAAATGTTTCTGGTTCTATCATAGATAGGAGAGAAACATCATTTTTATTTGGTTTAGTTGTCATCCTTCTTCAGGTTTGCATCCCTTCATCTATATTACCAATAATCTACTCTTCTGGGTGATTTTTTTGGAGAAAATTCACCTTTGAAGGGGTTTGAGATGGTTCTTTTTCCTTGTGTTTTTCTTGATCTTTTTCCTCTTTTTCAGGTTCTTCTTCATTTTCTTCAATGAGAGGGTCAACTTCATGATCTTCAATTTCTTTTTCTGGAAGGTCTTCATCAATATTCACATCAATTCTTTCCACTATTTTCCATAGTCGATTATTGTAGCACTTATAGGCTTTGCTCCTCATAGAATATCCAAGGAATATTCCTGCATCAACCCGAGAATCAAATTTTCCTGGTGAGTCATCATTGATTTTTATGAAGCACTTGCTTCCAAAAATCTTGAAGTATTTTACTAAAGCAGGTCTTCCTTTCCATAATTCATAAGGAGTCTTCTCATTATTTGGTCTTAGTTGAGTTTGAGTTAAGGTATAAACAGTTGTCCCAACTGCTTCTCTCCAGAATTTTGGCTGCAAGTCAGCTGCTATTAACATTGTTCTTGCCATTTCTTGAAATGTTCAGTTTCTTCTTTCAACTACCTCATTTTTCTTGGGTGTTCTGGCAACAGAGAGTTCTATTTTGATTCCATGTACTTTACAGAATTCATCAAATTATTTTGATATGAATTCTCCCCCTCTATCCATTCTAAGACATTTAATCTTAAAATCTTTTTCATTTTCTACAAGAGATTTAAGATTCTTAAAACACTCAAATGCTTCAGATTTATATTTTATGAAATATACCCACATCATTCTATTATAGTCATCAACAAATAAAGCAAAGCGCCTCTCTCCTTGGAGTGCCAAAGTTCTAGTTGGTCCACATAAATCAACATGGATGATGTTCAAAGGTTTTCATGAAGAAAACTCCTTGGTCTTGTGTCTGGTTCTAGTTTGCTTTCCATGTTGACATGGACCACATACTCCTTGATTTGGCTTGAATAACTTTGGGATGTCTTGTACTGCATTAATCTTGTTGATATTGATCAATTTATTGAAACTTGTATGTCCAAGTCACTTGTGCCACAACCAACTTTCATTTGTTTGACTTAAGTAACATTTATCTTCTTGAATTTTGTTCAGAATGTAGACGTTATCTAATATTCTAACTCCTTTCGCCACAAGTTCCCCTAAGGAAGAGTTCCTTATTTTGCAATCTTTAGTGCTAAAGAAAACATTATGTCCTTGATCGCAGATTTGGCTAACACTCAAGAGATTGTGTTTGAGCCCATCTACTAGTAAATCATTTTGAGTCTTTCCTTTTCCATTAATAAGGGTAACAGTTCCTTTTCTAGCAATTTTCGCAGATCCACTTCCAAAGGATACATTTCCTTCCTTTTTGTTCAATGAGACAAACTTCCTTTTTTCACCTATCATATGTCTGGAGCACCCACTATCCACAAACCAATGATTTTCATTACTATGAGCACATAGAGCTAGGCCACATTTATCTGTGTTGGGATTCTCATTTTTTGCTTCTCTTCTTTTGAGGGGGAAATTTTGTTCATTATGTCCATTTCATTACATAATGAGCAAATTTGATCAAATTTGGCCAAGGGATCAAAAGAGTTGTAGGTCTTTATTTTTCCTTGCCCTTTGAGACCATACAGTTTGTTTGTTTGATCCTTCAATTTTGGTGTTTCATTCTTACGAGCCATGCAATGTTTAGCTTGATGACCGAAATTTTTACAATAAAAGAAATGCACAAAAAAGATAGTTTTATACCTGTCGTAATAGCCATGATTTGAATCAACATTCTTCCTTGGAGTTACTCTCTCTTTATTCTTTGGATTTGAGGTGAGACTTTGATGAAATAATCTTTCTTGTTTTGGGTTGCTAGAAACTATGTCGGCATAGCTTTTCGCAATATTCTTAGTACTTGATGATTCTCCTTTAAAACCTATCCCATATTTGTCATTTTGAGGTTTCTGATCATTTAGGATAATGTCAAGTATTTGAGAGCTTTCCCAACCCTTTTTGACTTGCTCCAATTCCTTCCTCAGAGATACTATTTCGGCTTCACATTCTTCACAAATTTCTTCTTTTTCTTTAGCTTATTTTTCAAGAGGTCTTTCCTTCTTTTTACTTCCTCCTTTTCTACCTTGAGAGAAATGATTTTATTTCGTAATTTCTCATTTTCTTCAATGGCACTCATTAACAATTCATCTACATTTCCTTCTAGACCTGAATCATCATAATTTGTGAATTCCATGAATAATACTTCTTGGCTTCCAGCATAGTCATTTTCTTCATCTAATTCATCATTACCTCCTTTGCGATGAGGGAAATGATTAGTTGATTTCTTTTTTATGACTACAAATTCATCTTCATCAGAATCATCCTGCTTAGAGAAGAAATTCTTCTTATTGAACCCTTTCTTTTTGTATACCATCCTTTTAGAATTTTCCTGACCATCACTATCATGCTTAAGAGGACATTTTGCAGCATAATGACATATTCTTCCACATTTGAAACAAATAAGAGGGTACTTACCTTTTAGCATAGATCCTTTCTTTAGTCTTCATACAATTTGCACCAATTCGGATTCAACATCGAAGTCATCACTACTAGTATTCCATTCTTTCCCCTTTTTTTTATTTTGAGGCCTTGAATGCTGCATCTTTGTAACTTGCGCTTCCTTTTCTCATCTCGTAGGCAATGAGGATTCCATGAATTTCATCCATCGTGAGAGTATCTAGGTCCTTCATTTCTTCTATAGCACTTACTTTGGAGTCAAATCTATCTGGGAGAGATCTTAAGACCTTTTGAACAATAGTGCTTTCTTCAATGTTTTCTCCCAATCCTTTAAGAGATTTGACCACTTTAGCTACTCGGAGAAAGTATGATGGAATATCTTCTTCATCATCCATTTTTAGAATTTCAAATTGTCTTCTATGAGTTTGAATCTTTGCCTTCTTAACTTTGGAGTCCCCATCATATAAGCTAACTAGCTTATCCCATACTTGGCTGAGTCACAATTCATGATTTTTGTAAATTCAGAATCAGTGATTCCACTAGTGATGGAATTTAAGGCTTTTGCATTTGCAATATAATATTTCCTTTCATCTTGATCTATTGGAAGAGTGGAAGGAGTTGTGTATACATCTAAAATCCAATGCCAAACTTTAGGTCCAAGGGACATTAAGTAGTATGACATTCTTTTTTTCAAAAAACAAAATTTGTGCCATCAAGCAGAGGAGGTCTTCCTGACACTTCTTGATTTCTCATTGTGATTAAGCATCCTTCTTCTAGTTGTTAGGCTGATATGAAGAAGCTGGCTTTGGTACCAATTATTGGAAGTACTGAGAGGGGGGGTGAATTAGTATTTTCTTTCAATTTTTATTATTACCAATTTAATTCTTCACAATTTAAATAGAGAAATGTATAAGTATAATTTTATTGAGTAAAATAATAAATACAATATCAATGTGTTCCAAGCTCCAACTTGGTTTTGATGAGGTTCTGACCTCTAGGGCTTCAACCCTATCTTGTCAAGGCACCAACCTTGGATTTAGGAGCACCAACTCCAAGGACACCAATCCTTCCAATTTTGAGGCACCAACCCCAAGGGCTCTGACCCTATATTTCAAGATGAATCAGGTCAAAAGATTATCCTCACGCTCTGCCTTCAACTTCCTTCTCCACTTGACCTTTGGCTTCTACTGCACCTTTTCGTCTGCCAGACCTGTGGCTTCCTCTGTTTCTACGCACACTTGCGGCTTCCTTTATTTCTTCTAGTTCACGAGTTGTGAACTTTCCTTGTTCTTTGTGATAGATGCCTAATATGCCTGACTATCTGCACAAAAAATAAAAAAATAAAAATAAAAAAATGAAAAAAAAAAAAAAAAAAAAAAAAAAAAAAAAAAATCTTTGTTTCAACCCATTGTTCTATCTATTGCAGTAAGTGCTTTAGAAGTGACTGCTTCTCACTGTTCTTAGTGTCGTGATCTCTTACTTGCAAGGATCATACTCATAAATACTTCAATACTGGTGTAGTCTATTGCTCCCTTAATATGATGGCAGATCAAACCTTTTTTCACTTCACTGAATTTTTCAACAGAGTTACGAACTATACTACACATATTTTTTCATCATAGGTTCAAGCCTTTAAAAGATTAACCCATTCAATAGTGTTTCTTGACCTTTGGCTTCCTTCTTTCTCATTTGATCTTCGACTTCCTCTGTTCCTTCGATTACCTGAAGTGAAGCATTTCAACTGTTATGTGTATATATGTATGAGTTTTGCCAATGAATTGAAATTCCACATTAATAGAGGTCCCCACATTCCATGTCATATTTTAATCGCAATCGCAACTTTTGGAGGTTTGCACAAAACATAGCGAATTCCCCTACTGTCGGCGGAGCGGATGTGATATGATCTTAAGCAGTTATTAATAAATCCGTCGAGTCCACAACCTTATCGCAATCGGCGGTTTGACATCCCTTAGAGACTAACGATTAAACATATGTGATATTACATTTAGTCATGTTAAATGGTGTAGTCGGGTCCGTAATATATACCGGAATCGCAATTTTCAAATGGCATTCCTTTGTGATACATAACTTCCATTGCGGATGCGATATAATATTAAATCATGTTATAATGGTGTAGTAGGTCCACAATAATATCGCAATCGCAATTTTTATGTGGCAAGGCTTTAAGAGGCTTACAATGTGGTGGACGCGATATCATATTAAGGCATATGTAATGGAACTATCCGGTCTGTATTACATATCACAATCAGAGGTTTTGAGTGGTGGCATAAAATAGAACTGTCGATATGATTTCTGCCGATATTATATACTATCGAAAGGGTTCCCATGATTTATTACTTCTGGCATATGCGATAGATCTGCATTGTCTTGGCTCGTTGCTCCTGTGGTTTCTCTTTATTCCTATGATTTCTGATACTACTCCAATAGCTCTTCTCTACTTTGATATTGTCTGCTCTGATAGCTCTTCTTTATTCCTATGACTTCCGATACTACTCCGATAACTCTTCTCTACTATGATATTCTCTACTTTGATAGCTCTTCTTTGATGGCTTCCGATGAAATCTTCTTGCTCCTGTTGCTTCACGTATCTACTCTTTTATTGGCTTCACATCATTATTTACTATCTAGAATATTGTCATATTGACATCAATGACAATCTAGATCAACATTCCTTTTGCTCCTTCTATTGAAATATGGCAGCAAGAATATTCCAATTTCATTTTTCCTTGAATTAAATTGTGAATTAAAATCGAATTTAGTCTTAACAGCTACTTGGAAATAATTAATTAATTTATTTAAAATAAATTAGTTGGAGAAATTCAAGTTAGAAGCCTTTCTGAAGCAATGCAGGATGATCCCTTAAATTAAGGAGATAAGATTGAGTTATATTTGATTTGTAATTAGTTAACTCAGTTTACTAAGTTAAGTCCAGTTAAATTAGTTCCAAATTGTTTGAGGAACTAATAGTGAGTTAACAGTCAATTGATGCATTAATGCACTTAACTAGTGCTACTCCAGTTAATTGAAGATTGCCTCATCAAAAACTCATGCATGTCTATTATGAGAAAGACCCAGATGAGACTAATGTTCAAGGATAGTGTACTATCAGTTGCATGTGTTTTCTCATGGAGAAAAACTCATGCATGCAGTCAATGATTCATCCTTGAGGATTGCACAGTTTTGAAGGCTAATCATCCACAAGGAACAACACAAGGAAATAGGAGCTTAGAGGGCAGAGAGGAAGGCAGGAGAGAAGCCAAGATTGCCCGTGAGAATTTGTGAGGATTGTACAGAGAGTTGGCTAGTTGTGAGAGCTAAGGCTTTATATAATTCCTATGTATTTCCACCATGTATGATAATATAATAGTGTGGAGTTTTATCTGAGACTTTCCCTAAAGTATTTTCATGTGTATTGTGCCATTGATTCTTCTTCTTCTGGTTATATTTTTCAGCTCGATCTTTAAGCTTTTGCAAATTGATAGTAAAATTAGGTTATAGTATTCTTCTTTGATTTATATTGCATTATCGGGTTAACCTATCACAAATTTTATACATGGTATCAAAGCTATGAACAGTATATTGAGAAGAGAATTCGAAGTTTGAATTTTGGGGTTGCAAGTGCAAATCGAATTCATATCATACTTCAAGGTTGGCCAATGGTGTTCTATGGATTGAGACTCGAGCATGCCTTGGATGGTAGCTTGAATTACAGAGCATGGAAATATAGAATGGAGGCTATATTAGAAGACAATGGCTTGAAGGAATTCATTGATCATGAAATTCCAAAGCCAGCTTCAACTAATGCATAAGAGTTGGTTGAGTGGAAGAAGTGTGTGGCAAAGGCGAGATGGATCATCCTTGAGGGATTTCGAGACCATATTATCTCGAGTCTCCATGGGAAGCATACTCCATTTTCAATGTGGAAGACATTGAAGGACCTCTATCAGAATAGTAGCGACGAGAGGAAATTGGCACTCAAGGATAAGCTTCGAAGAATCAAGATGGAGAAGGGCGATACTATTTCCGCATATCTGAACAAGCTCACCACCTGTAGAGATGAGCTTGGCAGTGTGGGAATAACTATTGCCGATGATGATATGGTGAGCCTCGCTCTCCTTGGCCTTCCAAAGAGTTGGAATAGCTACCAGGACTCTATGAATGGAAGGGAGAAACTACCAGATTGGGAACGACTATGGTCGGATCTTATGCACGAGGAGATCAGGAGGAGCACACGAGATGGTTCTTCATCCAAGAATGATGATGAATAAAATCTAGCCTTAGAAATTAAGGTAAGGAAAGGGAAGGGAAAGGCTTCCCATTTCAAATCGAATTCTTCTCATGGAGGGAAGAAGGGTGACATGTCTAAAGTAAGATGCTTTAATTGTCACAAGATGGGACATTATGCGACTAATTGCCCATCGAAGAAGTCCAAGAAGGGATCCTCGGAAGGATTTGAAGGTGAGGCATTAGCCTCTTAGTTTGAAATGGACTTTACCCTCATCGCATGCATGGGGTCATCGATGATGGGCTATGTCTGGTATCTTGATAGTGGAGCCTCATTCCACATGACTGGTGATAAAAATTTATTCAGTGCCTTGGAGGAGACAGACCTCAAGATGTGCATAGAGATGGGTGACAACGAAAGGTATAGTGTTTCAAGGGTGGGCACGATTGCTTTCTAAAGGGAGCATGGAGCTCCTTTCACCTTGACAGATGTGATATATGTGTCTAGACTGAAGAAGAACTTGGCATCAGTCGTGATGTTGGAGGAAAAAGGCTACGATGTTGTCTTTAGTAAAGGAAAGGTGTTCCTAAGACACACAGCCACAGGTCAGACCAAGAGGATAGGGATTCGGGTGAAGAATCTCTATAAAATAGAGGTAGATGATTGTGCATCATTGACTATGAAAGCAGAATTGGTGCAAAGCCAAGAAATTGGTGAGTTGTGGCATAGGTAGTTGGGCCATTTGCATCATGGGGCTTTGAAGAATATGCAGTAGATATCTACAGGACTTCCCAAAGGTAAACTTGAGCAAGTTGACACATGCAAAGGTTGTACCTTGGAAAAGTACACCAAGTCTTCCTTTCATGATCGAGACAGTCGAGCAGAGGCTATCTTAGAGCAAGTTCATATTGATTTGCGTGGACCATTCTCGATAGCATCCACAGCAAAGCAAAGGTATTATGTGATTTTCATTAATGACTATTCTCGTAAATGCTGGATTTATTTCATGCAAAAGAAGGACCAAACCTTCACAAAGTTTTGTAAGCTTTGGTTGAGAAAGAGTCTGGGGAGAAGATCAAGGCCTTGAGAAGCAACAACGGTGGAGAATATGTCTCTCAAGAGTTTAAGGAATTCTGTGTAGTGGAAGGAATTAAACGAGAGTTGACAGCACCTCATAACCCACAACAAAATGGGGTGGCCGAGAGGAAGAACATAACTATTGTAGGGGTAGCACGAGCATTGTTGCATGAACAAGGCCTAGCAGTTCACCTATGGGCTGAGACATGCAACACAACGGTCTATTTGCAGAATAGAAGCTTGCATCACATACTTGGGATGAAGACACCAGAGGAAGCTTTCTCCAGTAAGAGACCAGATGTGGGTCACTTCAGGATATTTGGTTCATTGGTATATTGCCATGTGACAAAGGATGCACGGAAGAAGCTTGAGCCAACAACAGAGTTGGGGATATTTGTGGGGTACACTGATACACCTCACAATTGTCGGGTGCACTTACCTACCAGTTGGAGGACAGTGGTTCGTAGAGATCTCAAGTTTGATAAGCAGAAGGCCATGCAAGTTTCCCTTGAGAGGGAGCTTGAACTACAGGCTGTGGAGGAATTGTTGGTTCCTAAGGAGGAGGAGCCTTAGACTGATGCAGAGCAGCCGCATGCAGAGTTTCCAAGAGTGGAGACATCCACTCAAGCAGAGTCTTCCAGAGATGGACGGAAGCACACAAGAGAAGTCAACAGATTGTTAGAGGATGCGAGAGAGAATGTGGGAGCACCATCTTCTCAGTGCAGACAGAGGAGGTCACCTAAGAGGTACACTGGATACATGGCCCTTGCTGGGGAATGTGTTGAGACGGAGCCATATTCCTTTGAGGACGCAATGCAGCAACCGATTTGGGTTGATGCTATGGTGGAGGAGTATGACTCCATAGTTCATAACATTGTTTGGGACATGGTTCTGAGATGAGAGAACAAGTTAGTTGTGAGTTCCCGTTGGCTTTAAAAGGTAAAGCAAGTTGTTGATGGTAGTGTAGAGAAGCATAAGGCAAGAATTGTTGCTCATGGCTTTTCACATGTCGAGAGGATCATGTTGCTGCAATATATTTCGATAGAGGAGCAAGATGTTGACATTTTGACAAAGGCATTGTCAAAGTGTAAATTTGAGTTCCATAGAGACAGGATTAGGGTGGTAGATAATCCCTTTCTTGTTGAGAGGGAGTTTTGAAATATGGCAACAATAATATTCCAATTTAATTTTTCCTTGAATTAAATTGTGAATTAAAATCGAATTTAGTCTTAACAACTACATGGAAATAATTAATTTATTTATTTTAAATTAATTAGTTGGAGAAATTCAAATTAGAAGTCTTTCTGAAGTCATGCAACAACTATCCCTTAAATTAAGGAAATAAAACTGATTTATATTTGAGTTGTAATTAGTTAACTCAATTTACTGAGTTAAGTCCAGTTAAATTAGTTCCAAATTGTTTGAGGAACTAATAATGAGTTAACAGTCAGTTGATGCATTAATGCACTCAACTAGTGCTACTCTAGTTAACTGAAGATTCCCTCATGAGAAAATCATGCATGTCTATTCTAAAAAAGACCCAGTTGAGATTAATGTTCAAGGATGGTGTACTATCAGTTGCATGTGTTTTCTCATGGAGAAAACTCATGCATGCAGTCAAGCATTCATCCTTGAGGATTGCGTAGTTTTGAAGGCTAATCATCCACAACGAACAACACAAGGAAATAGGAACTTGGAGGGTAGAGAGGAAGGCTGGAGAGAAGGCAAGATTACCTGTGAGCATCTGTGAGGATTGTACTAAGAGTTGGCTAGTTGTGAGAGCTAGGCTTCGTATAATTCCTATGTATTTCCACCATGCATGATAATACAATAGTGTGGGGTTTTATTTGAGATTTCCCCAAAGTATTTTCATGTGTATTATGCCATTGATTCTTCTTCTTCTGGTTATATTGTTCAGCTCGATCTTTAAGCTTCCGAAAATTGATAGTAGAAGTAGGTTATAGTATTCTGCTTTGATTTATATTGCACTATCAGGTTAACCTATCATAGATTTTCTACACCTTCATCACCAATGTAGTCCAGAAGATGATTGGTTGTTGATTCCATTCTTCATCTAACTTTTGTAAGGAAATCCTGAGGTCATCTCCCTGAAAAATATAAAAACATGTACACTAACACAGAATCATATTTAAATACTTCCTCACTTCAGAGTTTAACAAACTGTTCATGGATGGAATCTGCAAGAAATTGGCTAAAGTTGAACAAGATGGAAGGCTTGGAATCTGCAGAGAAAATGGAAAGAAATCTTATGATTGCCTCATCTACCCACTAACTTGAGTAATAGCCGAGGAGGTAGGATATGACTGTGATGATTTTCTTGGATCTCTCACGAAAAATGGAGGATGGATAGGAAGGATTTTCCTTGGATAATGGGGCATCTTCAGTCAAGAAAATATCAATCGTTTTGGCTCTTTTAGCAAAGTCCAGTTTTTTATATAATTCAACAAGTGCTTCATGGAAAAAAGGGGTGGCATTCTTTGTTGTAGGATATTGCATCATTTGGTCTATAGCATGGGGAGTGATAGTGAATAGAATTTCTCTAGTAGGGACAATAATATCTCTTTGGCTAGGTAGATAGCAAGCATGACATTTCTTGATAAATTCAGGGGTGTTGTGGTTATGGGGAAAGATATAGTGGGGCAAACTGGATTCCCACAATTGGATATCATCAGATTTATCTATAAACTTGTCCTCAATCCAATAATACATCTCAAATAGATCAAATTCATAGAGGGTTTCATGAATGTTATAGTCTTTGTCTGCCAAAGGGATGTGAAAATCAGTGGGAGGGTGTATCAGAGGAGTCACGAGTTCCTCTTGTCCCTTGTATTTCGGAAGCTAAATTGAGAACACTAGTGAAATATGGATGGTACAAGCTTACAATGTTTAGAGAGGACTTGGGACTTGCAAACAAAAACAAAGGTAATGGCCTAAAATTCGGTTAGGTGGTAATATCCCTCACCAGGTGAAATTGTTGCAGTTTGGACTAGCACACCTGTAACAAAGCAATAGCAGTGTATAAGATTAGTAACCAGTGAATGGGTGAAAGGAGGGATTATATAATCTTCTGGCTTTCCCGTTGATGGTGGGGCGGGTTTGTTGGATTAATGATTAAGCAAATTATTTGCTTAACAGATTAATTTTGGAGGGAGAAAATGTGATAGGCATAGCAACAGACATATGATGTGGCAACAGGAGACTGGCGGAAGTGTAACGGAAAGGGAAGTGGTATTGTATAAGGAAGAAACCACTTTTTTTTTGGATTGGGGGGGGAGGCAGTTAATGGTTTTGGTCGAGGGGGGTGCAGAATCATGTGGTGGTGACACGATGCGGTGGGTGTAGGTTTGAATACCGCCCATTTTGGACACCCCCCCCAACGGTAAAGCTTGGATGGTGAGGGGGGACGAAACATAAGATGTGTTGTTGGATGAGATGAGATGGGCACAAGTTGATGGGAAAGGAGGTGGGGTATTAATGTGATGTGACAGGGTGCTTGGTGGGGTAGGAAAAATTATTTAATGGGGTATGATTGGAGTGTATTGGGGTAGGCGGATGGATAAAAATATGAGCGGGGAATAGTTTTGGGTTAACGAAACTTAAGAATAGGGAATAATATATCGAATATCATCTGATACACCGAACTTTAGAGTCAAACTGTAATTCATTTTCTTTTCCTTTTGTACATGAAAATAATATTTAACATTTGACTTAGGATAAAATCTTCATGCTTTTCCCCTAATCACCATAGTGCTTCTACCTACCCTTTCTCATTTCAATTTTTTTCTAAGCTAACATTTTCTCTTCTTGCTTTGCATGGTGCATTTAAACTACCAGACCCAAATTATTTTTCTTTTATGAAAATCTATCTTATCCTATCACTTATTTCGTCATTGATTCAGATTAAACTATTGAATCAATTTTATTTCTACCTAGCTATTGATTCACCAAGATTAAACTCTTTGGTAATTCTTCATTCACTAACCTATCAAACAAAAATTTAAATGTGTTCAATCATGATTAAACTGTATGATTTGAACATAATTCTAGTCATTGTGGCATTCAAGAAAAATTTGCACACAACCTTATTTGATAATGAACTAAAAGAACTAACTTATGAGTAGTGGAATTTAGACTTGCAGCATGTTCATTATTATTTTCTATTTTCTCTTTTGTGGGGTTCTTATTTATTTTTTAACATACCCTCTTTTCATTTTCTTTTTTCATATTTTTTGGAAATCATTTGAATATTGAAATTTATCTACAATATGAAATTATAAATACAAAATACTTAATCACCTTGAGATCCGATAATTTATAGGATCTTAACAAGTAGCATCATAGATTCTAAGATTTTATCCTAAACCCAAGATCATGGAAAAACAACACTCCATCGAGGATCAACCACTTTGCCTTGTCCATCTCCTTATTATAATTCTATAGCTATTGCAGGCCTATAAGTACGGCTACAAATCTCTCTACATATGTCTTTATACCATGCTCATCTAGCAGGAAAGGCACTTTGTATTTCCAGATTCAATAATTTAGGGCTCCATCTAACCTATCTTGATCTCGAAATCTGGTTGAGGCCATTTCTGTAAAACTTACAACTAGGAAAATTAACTGGAATCTCCTCTCTTTCATGCTCAGTTGTCTGCTCTACTACTCACACTTCCTCTTGAAATGTGCATATATGCTTGTTGTTACTGCCACTTGCAACTGGAAATCATGGATTTCCTCCCAGAACAGGATCCATAAACCCTCTGAGAAATTCCTCTATGTGTGTTTTTATCTTCCTTGCATGGTGTTGATCTTCTACTGCAAACACTACTACAAACCAACTATGCCCAGATCTGCTTTGTGAACTGATTGAGTTGCTCCCTGAAATTACTTCCTGGAAATACCACTACTTGTTGGAACTGCTTCTGGACAATTCAAATTTTTCTCGCACCTACAACTAGAAATCGAATCCTCCTACCTTAATTTGAACTTCCCGGTTGGTCCTCTACGCAAACTTGGAAGATATTTTCTCAGACTCCCTCCGAACTACAAAAATTATCCTTCTTTGCTACTGAGCTCTTGATTTGTCTTAAAAATTGCTCTGATACCATGTGAAAATTCCTTTGAAATGCAACAACTAGAAATTTATTCTTCTAACTATTGATAAATCAATGCTAGTAGAGTTAGTTTTAGATTTATCTTTCTTGATAATTACTTATGAATTATGTTGGCTTCCTTTACTTCTTTGTTATACTATCTTTCATCAAGCAACTACCAAATTATATGTGTATGGAGATCACAAAAACAAAAGACACAAGACACAATATGTAAGCACTTTGCCAAGGAAAAACCCTATATAGGGGAAAACCCATTCAAAAATCTCTTCCTTCAATATTTTTCTTGATATTCTTGATCTGTCTTAAACATTGCTCTGATACCATGTGAAAATTCCCTTGAAATGCAACAACTAGAAATTTATTCTTCTAACTATTGAGAAATCAATGTTAGTAAAGTTAGTTTTAGATTTATCTTTCTTGATAATTACTTGTGAATTATGTTGGCTTCCTTTACTTCTTTGTTATATTAACTTTCATCAAGAAACTACCAGATTATGTGTGTATGAAGATCACAAAAACACAAGACACGAGATGTAGGCACTTTTCCAAGACAAAACCCCTATCTAGGGGAAAACCCATTCAAAAGTCTCATCCTTCAAAATTTTTCTTGAGATTCTTCAACCTAGACACAAACCTCCTCCAACCACCAAGTCAACCTCCTCTTCCAACAAATTCAACTTAGAACTTCAACCTTGAAGCAACAACACTTCAACCCAGCAAATCCATAATTTCGGCCTTCTAGTAGCAGAATCTTCAACCCAACATTTTCATAATTTTGGCCCTTCCAGTAGTAAAACTCTGATCCAACAATTTTCTTAATAACTTTACAAAAGAGAGAGAAAGAGATACCCAAAATCTTTGTCCTTAATTCTTCCAGCACTTCTTCTTCTCTCCTTGGAATTTCACACGTTTCTGCCCCCTTCCCTTGGATATTGAACTTGTGAGAGGGATGTTTCCAAATGAATTTGAACTACTTGTATATATAGGCTTTAGGTGAGGTCAAAATTCCCTATTGGAGGTGTTAGCGCTTGAAATTTCACCTCAGGCTGAGAAAGGTAAACCTCAAGGCTACATCAAACCATTTAGCCTCGTAGCTAGCCCTACAGGGCAGGAGAAGGCTCTCTCCGGTCTATCTCATAAAATCTCCAATAGATGAGAAGACCAATAAGGTAACACTGATATTAGGCTAGTAAACTGATCAGAAAGATTGATTTTGGGGTTTTTGAGTTTTTGGTGGCAAATTGAGGAGAGGGCAATTTTGGGTGCAGGGATGGGACACAATTTCTGCAGGGGGTTCCTTGGGGCGAGGTAGGAGAGAGTGTTGATGCCTTTAACTGAAGTGGATGGTCAGGAATGAAAGAAAGAGAGCTAAAGAGAGCAAACAATAAATTTGAATTCTCTTTAGACAGTAGAAAACATTGAAATTAAACAAATTTAAAAGCAGAGCATGGCAAGCATGAATTCTTACTTTAACACTTCATTTGTTTAATGTGCAGAAGTAAAGAAAGGAAATGAATCACATAAAAAAGCTTACAAGAACATTGAGAAACATACCATCAACACATGAGTCCACAAGAATCCCAAAGAGGACTGCAAAACCCTGGTCTTCCTTAGCCAAAAATTGCAGAGATACAGTGAAATAATACAATGATAGCTTCTCCCTCAAGAGTTCAACCTTCCAACCCCTGAAAATGACTAGGAAAATACATAATATAGGCAAGCTAACACCTTTCCTTGCCTCTAGGGGTCGAGCTCATCCTTCTAGGAGCTGTTTCAACCACTTCTAAACTTAGCACTAACAACTAGGCAGTCAAAACAACTTGCCTCTATAAACTTGGAAACCAATTCATTCATTTAATTTTCACCTATTTCATGAATGAATCTTCTAGAAGAGATACATAAGAGTAAAAGTGTCATAAAAGTACCAAAATTACATAAAAAAGAATCATCATTCACCTCAAAAAGTCAAACTGAGTCAAATCTGCGTTTTCTGGGCTGTACAGTGCATTTCTGGGCAATTCTGCCTAACATTTCGCGCCCCCTTGCTTGACATGTCGCGCCCCTTGGGAGCCATGTTTGGGGCACTTGCAGGTGGCCAAATTGAGCAAAAGTGGGCTTTTTGGAAAGGTATGTGAGTCTACTTTCCAACCCAACTAGAATTTTTGAATTTGGAGTTCATTTTCCTTGTCAAAAATCAATTCTCCCAAGACAGCTTTCTGCAGTTCAAAAGCAATTCTGCCTGACATGTCGCGTCCCCCTGCCTGACATGTCGCGCCACTTTGGAGGCTTTTGGAGGCCTTCCCGGTGTCAGAATCAGGCACAGGATAGCTGGTTGGAAAGGTATGTGAGTCTACTTTCCAACACAACTAGAATTTTTCAATTTGGAGTTGATTTGACTTGCCAAAAATCAAATCTCCCAAGACTGGTCAAAAAGTGCCAAATGAGGCTGCCTCAAGGAAGAGTGTTGTTGCAGTCAACTTTTGAATGCCTTCATCAACCCCAAATTTAGCTCATGATAGCTTATTGGAAAGATCTTTGTGTCTAGTTATCATTTTACCCATCAAGAAAATCATTTGGCCAACAAAGCTAGGAGAAAACGTGATTTTCCCAAGGTCACTTCAGAGGTGTCTTTGATTCTCCTGAGGCAACGGTATTCTTGACATTTCTCTCAAACCATGACACTTGTGTAAAAAGTGAAGGGGGTTTTTCTTCTTTGGCATGTTTTGGACAAAAACTTCTCTCAGTTTCCAAAAATTCATCTTTGATTTCTCTGGAACATTATTTGAGTGCGACTTGTCCCGATGTGTTAAACAAGGAATTTCGTCGAAATGGAGCGAAATGAAGGGGATAGGGGGCTTATAAATTATTGGGGAAATTTTTGGGAGTGGGGAGGGATGTTAGGGAGTAGGGGAAAGTGGAATCTCAGAGATTGAGTGAGGGGAAGGGGTCCAAAAGGGAAAAACACAAGCCCAACCTAGAAAATTGCTAGGTTGTAGCTAGAAACTAGGGTTTGTGCAAAAATGAGGAATTTGGCGGATCTAAGGGATGGGAGGTGTTTGATAAGATAATTTAAGGATAGGGGAAGGTGTATGAACATCTGGATACAAGTTTTGCTGATGATTTAACCGTCCAAGAGAAATTAGCTTTCAAAACCCTAGGAGAGGGAAATGAACTTGCCAAGGCACAACTGAAGCATGAACAAGGTATAAAATGACTCATTAGACATTGACATGATAATGAAAAACCTATGAATGATGATAGGCTCAGCTGAATGATGACATGGACTGACATTTGGGCAAACCCTAGACCTAATGCCTAGTGACCAAATTTTGGTTGAAGACTCACTGAAATGACAAAATTTGACCTTGACACTTCAAAATCACTTTGTAAGAGCATGTTTGATCACTGGAGGAAGGCTGTAAAGACTGACACTAACACATCTCACATTTTAACTTCCTCAATTACACATCAAGCTTATATATGAGTACACCTAACACCCTCGTATCTACCTAGTGGTTAATTCCACAACTTGATTTCACATCCTATCTCCACCGAAGAGGGATAAACACTACATTTTTGACTCAACAATTACAAATCAAGCATAGATACAAGTACACCTTCTGCATCTATCTAGTGGTCAATTCCACAACTTGATATCACATCCTCTCTCTTCCTAAGAGAGACTCAACAAGGCCTACAACACACTTTAGAAATCAACTTTAGGGTGTAAGGTACAACCGATCATGCACCCCTTACAACACAATGAATTATTACAATAATCTCAAGTGAGATACAACAAATGCAATGCTTTATTACAATAATCTCAAATCCCAAATACAAAGGTCAATAATATTCTTATTTGTCAATTATTTTCCCAAACAAATAAACCCATTTACTCTTCATCATAATGCATTACAATCTCCTTTACCTCACCTTATTTCAACCTTGCAACAAATTATAGACCACATAAAATTTTCTCCTCTTAAAATGACTTCTCCACAAGAAAGTTTAATGTTAAATACACCTCCGAGCTTGCTCGAAAAACCTTGACACTGGATACTTTTCACACTTTCTTTAACCCACACGCCTTTAGGCCCAACTTCACTTTGCAACGAGCTTACAACTCAAAGTTCCTTTGTACTACACTTGGCAGCACAACACAACCCATAAATAAATTAAAGCCAAACAAAAGTGGCTTCTGATTCAAGATTCTCTCGATACTAATTATGCAGATCACTTAACATATAACGCTTCAATATGACTTTCAATGGCTACTATACTACGCTCAGCGCCTTACCTGAAAATCACGCAATTTCGACAATTTTTAGCCATAATTTTCAATGGTGGTTTGTACAGTCCCATGCACCTACGTCACCTTGCAATTTGCAGCATCACACTCTTTCTCCTAGCAGCTCAATATTACACTATGGTTTCTCTACAGATAGTGCCTCGAACAAATTCTTTTGACTACACCCACAGTGTCAGGCCCGCGAGTTGGGCGTGCTGAGCAGGCACGTTTAACCAACCGGGTCGGTGGGAGTTGGCATGGGCGCATGATGGGCAAGCGACGAGTTGGGCGGTTGAACGGCAAGTTGAGGGCGCGAGCGAACGATGCGACAAGACGACCGAATGAAGGAAACGTGCGACGTGAAGTCATCTTGTGAAAATGACTAAGTGTTGGGTGGTGGAAAGTTTATATGGGGGGTGGTCCCGCACATGGGCACCCACACCATGGGCCGACGTGAAGTTGGGCCGAGCTGGAAAAAATGGTGGTTTGGCATGGTGAGTCGACACCCCAAATCATGGGCCAACAACCATATAAGTAAAGTGTTGGAATGGTGGCAAAAGGAAATCAAGTGAAGTTTCCAAGTGTTCATGTGAGTTGGAGGGTGAGATGACTTGGAGAGGACTGAAATTTGGTAAGGTGTAGGTGGACTCTTGTGTCAAAACGCTGAGCTGGGGAAAATGCAGAAAACAGAGCCATAGGTCGTGCGAAGGTGTGCGAGGGCGTCGGGCCGAACGAACATGCGAGGTCGTCAGGCCAAATGACTAGGTGAGGGCGTCCAAGGGCATTTGTGTGAATGACCAGGCGAGGGCGTCCGAGGGCATTTGTTTGAACGACTGGGTAAGGTCATGTGAAGGCGTTCAGGCGAGGGCGTAGGGCTGAATGACCGAATGGGTGAACGACCGGGCGAGGTCATGTGAAGGCCTTTGGGTGAGGGCGTCAGGCCGAATAACCGAATGAGTGAGCATTCAGGAAAAGTCATTCGAAGGCATTTGGGCAAGGGCGTGCAAGGGCATCAGGCCAAAAGAGTGAACAGGTGAAGGCATGCAAGGGTGTCGGGCCGAATGAGCGAACGGGCGAGGGCATGCAAGGGCGCCAGGCCGAACAAGTGAATGGGCAAGGGCGTGCGAGGGCGCCAGGTAGAACGAGCGAATGGGTGAGGGCATGCGAGGTTGCCAGGCTGAACGAGCGAGGGCATGCGAAGGCGTTTGCCTGAACGAGTTGAGGGGATTTAGCTGACCGAGCTGAGGGTGAACGACGTGCTGAACAGTGCAATGATGAACGAGGTGCGATGGGAGGAAGTATCCTTGGGTGCTCTGAATGATGGCTCGGGCAGTACAAACGGTGTAGGCTGACTTGCATGATTTGGCATATATTGTACCAAGGAAACTTGGGGTTTCCTATAAAGATTGTAAAACTGAATATTTGCGAAGTATTCATATTACCGGGTAGACTCATATTTCAGGGAGTTGCCCCTCCCGGTTTATTATCTGTTGTGCATATATGTGTAAAAGATAATAATGATGAATGATGTATGAATGTTTCCGCCGTATTAATGAAAGTATACTTAGGAAAGTTGAAAAATAAACTAAGTATAGAAAATAGGCATAGTCCATGATCACAAATATTGTTAAAAAGAAAGTGGTCGGTGGCAGGGAAAATTTTAAGAACCCCCCCTAAATTTATATGTATAATAAATGGGCGAATCTCCATGGTATATAGGAAAAATGGAAGGCGATTTTATCAATAATATAATATGTATATATAATTTTTTGGCAAATCTCTCACTAGGCATGGCGAATATTTTACTCAATTATAAAATATTGTAAGATCTTGGTGAGTCTTTCACTAAATAATAAAACTTTGTAAAGTCCTAGTGAATCTTACCATTGTGAACTCTTAGAGAATATTTTGAAAAAGTATAAAACCATATATGACAAGAGCCAGATGGTGGCAATATCACTGTTTTTTTTTCACATTTCCCTGACATGGAACTTGTTTATAAAATTATAAAAAAGCCAACCAAGTCCCTTATAATATGAAGGTAAGATTATAACAGAGTCTGATACCTCTACTATGCTTGTCTTCATTCAAGTGTCATAGCTGCTATACTTAACACTGTGAATCACAACTCTCTGAGAACTCAACTCTATAGTGTAATTAGAACCTTTGGAAATTGAATCTGACAACTCTATAAAAAGGATTAGTGAAATAGAAGCTTTTTTGAATGAGCCAACTAACTATCACTACTAAACAATTAATCTAGACTATGAAGTCTTCCATCTTGATCACAATCGTGCTCACGATCAAGGGAGTGCGACAACCTGGCCTGACATAACAACCATCATAGCTTCCAATAATCAAGAACCACCTTGCAATGACATCCTAGCTCATGTCTCATGAATTTTATTCATCAATCTTAACTGATATAAATCTTATAAAGATAATATTAGAATCCTCTCCAGATCCACTGTTAATACAAGGGTAAAGGAAATTTTCTAGCTCAAGGCACTAGCCAATACCAACTTTGGTATTTGTGACCCCTTTGTGGGGATGCACCTACCCTGCCCCGTTGGGTTTTTGGCTTGTAACATAGTTCAAGGATCACAAGACTTTCCAATATTCCTACTCCATTAAACACACTTTATATTCTATACATAGTGAATGGAAAAGAAGCATTATAGAACACACAATTTCACCGAAGGAAGAAAAATCTTAGTCAGTCAATATAAAAATCTTAACCACTGATTAATAAAGAATAACAAGTAGTGTAATGAATTGTTCCGAGTATTTATTTACAAGCTGTAAATAATGTAGTGGAATGGAAAATATTACTTAGGCAACCCTTCAATATTTTCTACTAATATGTCTATGCATGTACATATGAAATTAATAGCATTGTTGAATACAAAGTTTCCTTTTCTCTTGCCTCCATTTTGACAAATCAATGTGAAATCAGTGTCACTTTGAATCTCCTTTCCTGTGTGGATGTTTTAACAAATCAATTTGAAATCAAAGTCACTTTGAATTTCCTTTCCTGCTAGGGATCACATCCACAGTTGATTAGTAAAAGATAATCTACTATATATTATGTTCAAGAAACTGACTACAATCTACAGTGGAAACGAGACCTCAATTCGTATTCGAAATTTGAATATCTCAGGACAACGTAAGAGATAAAAATGCATATGGCCTTAGTAGCTATAAAACAATCACTCCATCATTATAATACCACCTAGATTTCGACACTTAATCTAAATAATGGCACTAGTCGCAGTGCTTATTTGCATTAACACCATGGAAAAGCAACAACGATGTTTCAAAGCACACTTACTGGACAAGTTGTAACGTTTCGAGAACATTTAATGATAACATTTGAACCTCGTAGCTATGGTGGGGAAACTAGGGAACCAAATCTTGGAAGATATCTCATACCAAATCTGAGAAAAAAATAAAAAAGGGAAGAAATCAAAATCTATAAATCAAGCAATGAATTGTTTACAAATCAAATACAATTCCTTTAACTAATAGTTAAATTATGGTGATATATTTAAATATTTAGTAAGAGGGGAACTTCAAACCATGGAATATTACCTTTGTCATTACTGTCGTCCCTCAGTGATTGAGATTACAAATCAATACTTATGGAAAGATTGTAAGAAATTCTGTGAAATAGTAAAGCATAACCTCTATTTTCAAGCAACAAAATCAAGACATTGTTACATCAAGAACCATAATTGATACATAATCAATGAATCAAGTCCTTGTATGGCATAGGCTTGTTTCACAACCTCTATTTTCTCAATAACAAAATCAAGACATTGTATGTGGTTATTGCCATAAGGAAACTGCGTTCTAATTTGGAAGAGGATCTTATCAAAAGAAATGGATTTATTCAAAGCTACAAAGCCTAATGGGTTACTGAAAAATAAGTTGGAATATGGGATCATGATACTTATATTGAAAAAATATGCTTTCCTTTTAGAAACATTACAGTTATACAATGTTTTTTGAAAGCATTAGAATTTGAAATTGGGCCTTTCCATCAAGACAAATTTTCATTAACAGAATGTACTTTCCTACCTGAAACGTTGTATATATCCAAGAAAACCTTGAAAAGCATAAGAGAACTTAGCATAATGTACTTTCTTTCCTTCCTTAACATTATTAAAGAGTTGAGGTTCCCCAAGTCATTAGGTAACTTTGAAAGGAAATGACAATAGTCCAATTCACAACTGAAAATGTGTCACAAATATGAGGGGGCATCTACTCCAAATCACAAAAGTGCTCCAGGTTAAAATCTAGCATTATTGGAAGCTTAATGCTCGACTAGGTGTTATTGAACCCATACATTTTTCCAATCTTCACTAAAAGCTTAGAGATAGCTTCTCTAAGTTCTACATGACTTTACTATGCTCTTGAAGTGGGGGCACATGCAGCCTCTCCAAGTGAATAGTCTTAAACTAAGTGAATATAAGGCTGATAGATCATTCAGTGTGGATCTCTTTAACCCATAATTGAATACTATGTCTCTCTTGAACCCATAATTGAATACTATTAGGACTTTCAAATTTTTCATGGAACTCAAAAATGTTGGAAGAAAGTATTTTCTTCTAGAAAAGAGTAAAACTAAAGCCTCTGCTTGAGGAAAATTAATGTCACAACACTAACACTTCTTCAGGGAATCTGCATAGGTAAACCACAAATGTAGAATTCCATTAGAATATTGTGTTTATTGAATACACAAATGAAATCATTGCATTTCTTTAAAATATCTTTTGAAATCAAAATTACCGAAATTACATATGGATAACCTAGTGGGTGTAGGATAAAATTCACCCGTCATTCACAGAAAGCATGAGGAAAAACCTAATACTATATATAAAACCAAGAAAAATTCAAATTCATCACTTCTAGGGACCTCGTAACCACCCTGCCAATACACAAGTATGTTTCTGTTTGCAGTTAGAAAAATTACCCAAATTACAATGTGTTTACTCCAGCCTATGTTGGAAAGTTATAGAAGGATGACTAGTGCAATCAATCCATTCCTTTTAGCCCTGGATTTGTTTCAGTTTAAAACAGAAGTATACAAATATACTTGTCCAATGTTTATGCTTTAACCATTCACCCTAAGATGTTTTTACAATATAATTTCCTAAGTCTATTTAATATCTTCATTATCATAAAACCAACCTATATCCATCTTAACTCCACATATACCACTCTTAGGGGGATGAAATCTATTTATCCCTCTGAGCACTTGTAGACCCAGAATTAAGATGGATCTAAGATAGAATTTCCCCTTTAAATAGTCTATGCTCACATGAATACCATGGGTAATACCATGGGTCAATACCATAGGTTATCATAAATGTGGAGCTTAAAAATTACTATTAGTAATTTATAAAAATTAATAAAATTAATAGTTGATTTTTATTTTAACCAAGCTAAAATGTTTAACATACATTAAATTACAACATCCATTTCTACTCTTGATCCACCAAGCCCCGAGAGGGATCAAATATTTTTTCACTCTATGCTAGTTTTCATATCACGATATTTGATATTAGTAGATTCAGAGTAAAGATGGATCCATGTTGGTTTAATTCTCCCATTTAAATAGGCTACATTCCAAGTGAATACCATGGGTGAATACCATGTGCCATCTTTATTTTTATTAATACTAATATTAGGGTTAATAATTTTTTTGCTTGGTATTAATAATAATCTAGCCCATGGTATTTGTGCCATAGTATTTTTCCCATAGGTTTCACCTAAATATAACACATTTTTTTGAGTGTTCGTAAATATAAGGTGACTTATGGAGTAAACATAAAAAAAATGTTTTATTTGTTTACCATACCTCTTGTTTATTTATATTTTTATTAATTTACCATACCTCTTTTACAAATATGGTATTTGGCCCATAAGATTCACTTAAATACAACTTCTTTTTTGAGCCTTCATAAATAGAAGGAGGGTTATGGACTAAATATAAAAAGAGGTTTTATTTATTTACCATACGTCTAGTTTATTTATATTTTTATTTATTTACCATACCTTTTGAGTAAGTATAAAAAGATGTTTTATTTATTTACCATACCTTTTGAGTAAGTATAAAAAGACATTTTATTTATTTACCATACCTCCACTTCACTTATTTTCTATTTGTTTACACCCTTGCATGTGTATAAGGTGACTTATGGAGTAAATATAAAAAAATGTTTTATTTTTTTTTCCACTGGAAAAATATGTAACTTTCATTATGATTTGAAAATTACATATTGATATCGCTATGCATATGCTTGAGGTCACTGTATAACAGTGTGCCTATTAGCTTCAAAAAATAAATAGTTTAGTTCAGACTTTAGATGTTCCACGCAGGGTCATCTTCCACTTTGCAATGATTTACAAAAAAGCCTTATTGGCTCGCTTGCTGTTCTATCTGTATCTAGTTATTTACATATATACTGATTATCAATTTAAACAAAAATTTTCATATAGTTATTGCTCTGGTGCTTGCTGGTATCTCAGATCTATGTATGGACGATGGTAGTATTTGTATTCCTGATGTCCATGTACCTCAGTAACCTCCCATACTCCTCTGTCCATCATCGTGGCCTCCTTGGATAATCTGTCAGCACTCTCGTTATGTTCCCTGTAGATGTGCGAACATGAGATGTTGTTAAATGCAGCTTTGAATTCAAGAATCTCATTCAAAATAATGCTGAGTGTGTGGATGTGACAAATTGAATCGTTGTTGAACCAGTTAATGATGGTTTTTGAATCCCCAAATATGTTTATGCAAGTGATATTATGGCTCATTGCGAAGTGGAGGAGGTGTCTGAGGGTAATAAGCTCAGCAAAATTATTTGATCCAGTGCCTAATCCCGCTTTAATTCTGTAGTAATGCTGATTTGTTTTGTGTATGATGATGTCGCCTCCACAGCTCTGCTGGTTTGCTGCTCCGTCGAAAAACGCCCGCGGGATGGATTGATCTATGCGGGGAGGCGAATGGGGCCGGCGAACATGCGCAGGTGGAGGTTCTGGCAATTCATTGAATGCCGCAATGATACTAGCACCCAACCGATTCCTGTGAGCGGGTCAGTCATGGAAGACGATCTGGTTTCTCACCTTCCATATGTACCAAGTTACTATGGTGGTGAGGCTCATCAGTTTTGTTCCTTTATGTCTCACTGTCCATTCAGTCCATGCTTCAGTAATGTTTTGTCCTGCCCAGGTCCCATTGTATGTAATTGTATTTTTAATGTCGGCCCACAATTCTAGTGCTACCCTGCAATGAAGGAACAAATGATCTATAGATTCAGACTTTGATTTGCATATCGCACATCAGGTAGGGCCATGATGTGCTCTTTGCTGTAGATTCTCTCCGGTGGGTACCTTGTTTCTGAGTGCGCACCAGAAGAAGAGCTTGGATCTCGGGGATGAGGTTAACTTCCATAAGTTGTGCCACCAATCCAATAGAACTTCTGGTTTTTTGTGGTTGATGAGGAGTATATATCCTGCCTTCGGAGTATAGAACCCGGATTCCGACTGACTCCAAATGAGTTCATCCTGCCCCTCAGTGATTCTTATATGCGATTCCATCAGAGCCTCCCTGTATGTTCCCCATGATTGATGCCATTGTGGTGGGAGGTTCAGTTGTTGAGCAGTTCTCCATGCCTGATGGAAAATATCAGAGGCTTCTTGGTCGGCTATTTGAGCAATCGTCTTAATGTTTTGTGCATATAAATAGTCGACTAATTCTCGTGGCAGTTGATGTCTTCCTCCGCTGCCTGCCCAAGGGTCAATGTCGATCCTTGCTTCCGTCCCTGATCCTCCAGGCCAAATTGTCTCTGATCATGGGCATTGAATGTAGTATGGCCTTCCAGATAGATGATACCCCGGTGCCGTTCCAGTTAGGGAGCCTAATCCAGTCCATTGTGTCGAGGGGCCATATGTATTTATGGTAAGAGAGACGAGTCCATAGACTATGGCTAGTTAGCAGAGCCCAACTCATCTTTGCAGCCAGTGCTTGTGCAAATAGTGGGAGATCTTTGAGTCCCCATCCTCCCCACTTCTTTGGGAGTGCGATCTTCTGCCAGCCAATCCATGCAAATATCCTCTTATCTTGACTGCCTGCCCACAGATATCGATTACAGATTTGCTGAAGCCGAGCCAGTGTATGTCTGGGGATCCATGCGAGAGCCATCCAGAATACCGGGGTGGCCTCCAACACTGATTTGATGAGAATCAGCCTGCTAGCCCTGGATATGTATCTATAGCTCCAGCATGAGAGTCGTTTTTCCAATTTTGATACTAGCCAAGTCCAGTCAGCGATCCTTTGGCATGTGGGTTTTAACCAGAAGCCTAGATATTTGAGACCCCTGTCTATTGGGTGAATGCTGAAAGATAAAGCCTGTAGTGCATGCTGAGCTTCATTGACTGATGTGCGGGTCATTGTTATTGTGGATTTTTCTCTGTTAACCTGCATTCCTGTGGCTTGTGAGAAGAGCTCAAGAATGTGAGAAAAAGTCATCGAGTCTTTCATGCTTCCATCCAATAGAATGAGAACATCATCCACAAACAGTAGATGAGTGAGGTAGCATTCTTCGGTTATCTTGAGGCCCCTGAGGGTCCCTTCCCTTGTGGCTGATATGATTAGGTGGCTCAATCCTTCCACTACCAGGAGAAACAATAGAGGAGATAGGGGGCAACCCTGCCGCAGACCTCTTTCAGAGTGAAAGAAATGTGAGGCTGACCCATTTATCAGGATGCTGAAGGTAGGGGTCGTGATACAGGCCATTATCCAGTTGATGAATGAGATTGGGAATCCCAGATGGATGAGGAGCATCTTAATGTACGGCCAGCTGACCCTGTCGAAGGCTTTTGAGAGGTCTATTTTCAGGAGAGTGCTCTTGAGGTGTTTGGTCCAGATGGAGTGCAGGGCCTCCTGGGTAGACCCAATTGCTTCATGAATCTGCCTGTCCTCGAGGAAAGCGAATTGATGGGGGGAAATGTGAGTGGATAGGATGGGCTTAAGCCTATTGGCAATAATTTTTGAAATGATCTTGTAGAGTACATTACAGAGAGAGATGGGACGGAAATCATCAAAGGATGATGGCGTATTCGACTTGGGGATGAGGGCAATGAAAGTAGAGTTTATAGCGTGGTATAAGGACCCCGAAGTCCTGCATTCCTCAATCACACCTATCAGATCCTGTCCTATCTGTTCAAAAAATGCAAGATAAAATTCGATCGTCCATCCGTCAGGTCCAGGGCTCTTGTCTCTTTTGAACCATTTGAGAGTGAATTCCAATTCTTCCATGGTAACCAGGTTCATGAGTTTAGCCGAGTCTTCCTCATTAACAAATCTCGGAAAATGTGAAGCCACTTCTATGATTTCAGCCAAGTTTGCCCCCAGAGGATTTCTGAATAGGCCTCGAAAGTGTGTAGTACCCAGCCGGGAGAGTTTGTTGAAGTTATCAGCCAAACCCCCATCTGGTTGGGGCAGGCTCCATATAGTGTTGGCCACTTTCCTTCCTTTTGCAAATTTGTGTAAGAATCGTGAGTTTTCATCCCCCGCTTTTAACCATATAGCTCTGCTACGGAGCCTGAGGGATTCCTCTTTTTGTTTAAGTAATGTGGCCCGCTGATTTTCAAGATCAATCAGGCGAGTCTTTTCCACTGCCGTTCTGAATCCAAGGTTCCTATCATCAAGCAGAGAAATCAGTTCTTCCTCAAGAGATGAAAGCTGGGCCGAATCCTTTTTGTTCTTCTCCTTGACCCAGTTTATGACAATATGTTTAAGCTCTGTGAGATTCTTACAGAATCCTCTGGCCAATGATGCCTCCCTATTGATAGGATGAGTATGCCAAAATTCAGATACCAACTTGATGAAGTCTTGATCTTGGAGCCATGTATGATTGAACTTGAATGGTGCCTTTGGTTTGGGCAGAGGCCCAAGGATCTCCAGGTTTATGGGGGTATGGTCCGATAATCCCCTGGATCCTGCCCATTGTTTAAAGTGGTGAAGTTCCTGGATCAGAGGTCCCTTCAGAAGGAATCGGTCAAGTCTGCGAGCCAATGCAGCATCCCCCACTCTTTTGTTCCGCCATGTAGGCATTGGTTTTTGCATGGGGATATCCACAAAGTCTGCTTGTTCTAGGGCATTCCTCATAAAGTCAGTGATTGTGTCCACTTGAGCCATTGAGCCCCAAGATTCACGGAAACCCAACGAAAAATTCAGATCTCCTCCCAGGATGGTATGGCTCGCAGTCAGGAGGGATAGGCTTAACAGACGATTCCAGAAGGGCTCTCTATGTTGACATGGTCCGTATACATTCACGATCCGGAGTGCCACTCCCAGCTCTGCAGAAAATATATCCACCCCTAAAAACCCATGTACACCCCAGGAAGAATCAATTCTAATAGTCCTGGGGTTGTATCCAAGAGCCAACACCCCAGATCGCCCCGAGGCATCCGAGGCCAAGAATTTCCTGCGGGGAGCCAATGTGTTTAGGCATTGAGCGATGTTAGTAGCAGGACCTAGAGTTTCTTGGAGAAGAATGATGTCGGGTAACTCAGTCTCGAATAGTCTCCAGATGGCTAGTTTTTTGGGTTCACTGGCCAAACCCCTGCAGTTAAATGATAGGCACTTCATGGAGGGCCGCTCCGCGGGGTGGGTGCTGCTCTAAGGACCCCTTCAATGGTAGACTGCCTGCTAGATGCGACTTCCACACCGGCTCTCCAGATGGCTTTTGAGAGATCAGATTTTCTACCCCTAGTGGCCTGATGCCCCATACTCAGGGGGATAATGCCCAAACCCCCGCAGGTTCCCGTAATCAGAGGATGAGGTCGAAGGGAATATGGGTGAGATGACCGTGAGGAGGAAGATAATGATGGAGAGGATGGGATTTGGGGAATGGTTGGGGGGGCGGTGGAGTCACATAGTGGTGGGGTTGTCGGGGGGCAATGAGCCATAGTGCATGATGCAGATGCAGATGGAAATGCAGATGAGCCTTCAAAAGATAAAGAGATAGGGGTGTGACCAGTACCCGATGTCTGTGCTGCTGCCGCGGCTGCCCTTGCTCTTGTCAAGGGAGGCGATGCTGGTCTCTGCCCCTTCCGCCCTATCTTTGCCAGTGAGTCTTGTGCAGGTGTTGCTCCCTGAGCTGATCGGATGATGATCGGAGTAGTCTCCCGGGTGACCGAGGGCGATATTTTGGGGGATTCTTCAGGGCCTTTGATTAGTGGGCAGTCCTTTGCTAAATGCCCCACTTGATGACAGTGGTCGCATCGGAATGGTACGCCCTCGTAGTTTAGTAATTGAATCCTGCTGTATTTCCCCCATTTTAGATTAATCTTCTTCTCTAACCCTTCCCGTGTGTCCAGGTGAACCAGGACCCGAGCTAGGGTTCTCTGCTTGGATTCAATGTACGACCGATCGTGATCCAGATACGTGCCCAGTGCATTCCCAATTTTTTGAAGTGCCTCTTCGCTCCAGTACTGTAGAGGGAGTCCGGGCAATCGAACCCACAGTGGACCAGCCCCAATCTGTTCGCGCTCAGGGTCGAATAGGGGGCTCCATCGCTTGAGCAATACTGGTGCAGTTTCGATGTGCCAATATTTTGCAAGGACTAGGTCAATGTAGTCCTCCTTGGTAAAGTGAAGGGAAAACCAACCACGCAGAAGTATATGAACCTCTGGGAGATCCTTAAGCAGGCTGCCCCAAATCTCTACTACCCATTTGGTCAGTCTGTTCATCGTGTAAGTGCAACCCCTCACATGTCCTACCAAAACCGTTCGGGCCATGAGCGCCGCTCCCCCGAAATCCGCTGGATCGCCAAACGGGACCGAGATCTCTTTTTCGGTCGCCTTGATGCACCTTGTCTTCCTTTTCTTTGTGTGGGGGGCAGAGGGATGGTCAACCAAGGGGCTAGAGACACCTTCGGGAGGAGAGGGTTTGACGGGCTTCACACTTACAGCAGGGGTACTGAAGCATCCAGAGGGTCGAATCCCCGAGGAAGGGGAGGTGTACGGAGCCGCGTCCTGAGAGACCACAGTCGTAGGCGGGTTACCCTGAGGAAGAAAAGCTTGATCAAAAGACAGGATCTGTGGGGAAAGTGAAGCCAGTAGCTGTTCTGTGCCAGGAGATAATGGAGGGGCTTCCAAACCGAGAGAGAAACCCGAGATCACAGCAGTGGGAGGGCGGTTAGGGTTAGGGCTAGGGTTTGAGTAAGCCGATGAAGGGACCGGGGAGCTGTGAGCCGGCAGGGAATGTGCGGCTGAAACCGAGGTAGCAAAATATGGAATGTCGAAGATGATGCGGTCCTCTAATGGATCTGCAGAATAATCCACAAGCTCCTCCATGTGCCCGTCCATTTTGCCAACAGATGTGCGGTGAGCGGTGTGGAGACGACGACAGAATCTGTGAGGTCGGTGGAATGATGGATGGTGACCGACAAGCCGTGCCTATTGTCTACGGTGAACCTTCAGATAGGTGCCTACCCTAAGCCCGAGCGCTCCTGCGGTTCCTGCAGCCCTCGAAACGTCCTCATCCTCCTCCCCCTTATCCAAAATGTTTTATTTATTTACCATACCTCTCATTTATTTATATTTTTATTAATTTACCATACTTCTTTTATAAATATGGTATTTGGTCCATGGGATTCACTTAAATAAAACCTATTCTTGAAAATTAGGGCGAATGGAAGGTTGTAACTCCTAATTTCAAGGGCTAAATTTACCTTTTTTAAATTCTCCCTTAAAATAAGGTAGGCTATTTGAGGTGATTTGTAAAAATGTACTATGATACAAAATATTCGCCCACTAAAAATTTAAAACCCCTTAATTTTGCCAAAGGGCGAACATTCGCCCCTAAAATTTTCCATGGTCAATGGTGTCGCACCTCTTATAGTGCGGTTGGAAGAGTACCGCTAGTGTAGGGGTGTGATAGTTGGTATCAGAGCCCTGATTCAGAGAATCAGATTTGCAGAAAAGCTGATTCCACTGCACTTCGTGATAGGTGGTATCAAAGGTTGATTTAGTCGAACCAAGCTTACCGAAGGAAGTGTAACACTTCGTGATAGGTTTAGTAGGGGTGAAGCATCATGCTTGGGCCAAGCTAAACGACAAGACATGGCAGGTTTGGAAGAATGTCATGGGAGGCTCTTACTAACCTTATACAGGTTGAAGCAGATGAAAGAAGAGAATCCACAAATTTGAGTTGAACTTGAAGTCTTGGAAAGGAATGTTGAAGACGAACTTCTTTGACTTGGTTTGGAAATGGAGTAGGTTGCAGCTGTAGATTGCGATGACAAAAAAGAGGAAGCCGTGATGTTTGAGGATGTTGTAGTTATGACAACGATGGAGGATGAACTTGAAATTCATCAAGTTGGACCAGGATCGTGCAGTTTGCAGACATTGGTGGATCAGGAAACTCACATGGAGGAGCCTCATGATGAAGTAAGCATTACTTATACTTGTGTTTCATTTGAGCTTTTGGTAGATGGACCATATGTAGGAAAGTGCAAAATCAGTTTGCCAATGCGATGGAGGATCTTACCATGGATGTCTACATTGAGACCTTGTATGGAGAAGCAAGGACCATTGACTATTGCAGAGCTTGTTGGGGTTTTTTGTGACCTTATGTAGAAGGTAAAATGCCTGTGACAAGGGAGGAACGTGATGATCATTGTGGAGGAATGGGTCATGCTTTAGCCATATGGAGAAATTGGCTAAGTGCCCGACATGACTCATGGACTGATTGGAGAAGGGAACACACTTGAGGTATGATGATACTTGGGTGGACTTCTCATGGACGAGACCAAGATGAATTCTTGGTGGAACCTTCAGTAGGGGAGCCATGGTGGAAGAGACTCATGTGATGATGATATGGTTTGGGTGACTGAGTTCACTAGACCGGATTGCAGACTTGGATGAGGATGATCGATTGTTGTGATGCGTCTACTCAGTTGGACAACATGGGCGACTTGAGTCATGGACATCGAGTTGGAGACATGGAGCATGGCAGGATTATGTAGGGACATTATGCAGGAGCACTTGTAGAGGTGTCACTTATGGGCATCCAATGAGGAGTGCTAAGGCAGGAATGTTGAGCAGGTGGATTTGCTGATGTGACATGGAGATGTTTTAATTATGAGCTGATGGGGATGTTGTACACTCTTGTACAACAAGGCCATGGACTTGGTTGGATTTGTGAGCAAACTATGGAGAATTCCTACTACATGGAGAGCTGAGGCATCTTGCAGGGACCTTTGGGCCAAGACATGTATGCTTGCCAAGATGTTGGTTGGAGATTACTCATGGAGTTCATGATGACATGAGGTTGTGACTTTTAGGGACTTCATACTATGGTGGACTTGGAGGATTTGATGCATTGAGGAGCTGAGGTCAGGGACTTTGATGCAGTATGGGGTGCATACTTTTGAATACATGTATGGGTGTGCTTGAAAGAGTGACTTGATGAGGAGGATTGATATGAGACACTTTGGAGTGATGGAGTTACAACGACGATGATGCCTTGGTGGCAACACTTGGGCATGGGTTGAGCTGAGACTTAACCACTTTTGATACATGGGAGTTGATTGGTCTATGATCATGGGAAACACATGGGAGATGAGACAAGTGTATACTTGTTTCATTGGTAGACTTGAGGGATTGCACATTGCAGATATGATGGAGGTTGCTTCATGGATGTGGATGTGGCACATCAAGAGTTGGGTTTGATGAGAGGATCTCTTCATTTTGAGGAGATTGATTTTACACATATGGATGATGATGTTGGGATAGATGCGGTTGATTTCATGCAACACATTGACACCAAACATCATGGACAACATGTTGCAGACGAGATGGAGTTTACTTCATGGAACTGGGCATGGCTTAATTTGATGGAGATGGATTCTTGATCGAGTTGATGTTGTGATAGGAGTCTGAGAAACAACTGATGATGGCATGAGGATGCGTACTCTAATGGTTTGAGCGTGGCAGTTGGACTAGCTACTTGACTAGTTCAAATCATGGGGTTTGGAAGTGTATACAGATGTGTCAGCATTGTGTTGGAGTATCATGGCAGCAGTTCACACGATGGCGATACATGATGAGGTCAACACGATATGTTGTAGTAAGCATGTAGCTTGAGTTGGAGGGACCAGCCTTCCATAGTGGGAGCGACATGTGGGGATTGCGATGGATGTGGTTGATGATCATGGATTGAGGAGACTTTTCGATTCATGGAGACAAAAGCCTTTATGGTTTGTGCGATGGCAGAGCAGAGGAAGGTAGCATGGGCATCTTGGATGTTGGAGCTAGTGACACTTTGCGATGTCGTATGATGGTGTTGTCGAGGACGACAACCATTTAGAGTGGGGGAGTATGTTAGGCCCACGAGTTGGGCGTGCTGGTTGGGCGCGTTTAATCGACGGGTCAGTAGGAGTTGGCACGTGCGCACAACGAGCGAGCGACGAGCTAGGTGGTTGAACGACGAGTTGATGGCACGTGCGAATGGTGCAACGAGATGACCGAATGAAGGAAACGTGCGATGTGAAGTCATCTTGTGAAAATGACTAAGTGTTGGGTGGTGGAATCTTTATATGTGGGGGTGGTCTCGCAAATGGGCACCCACACCATGGGCTGGTGTGAAGTTGGGGCGAGTTGGACGAAATGGTGGGTCGGCTTGGCGATTCGACACCCTAAACGATGGGCCAACCACCATATAAGTAAAGCATTGGAATGGTGGAAAAAGGAAATCAAGTGAAGTTTCCAAGTGTTCATGTGAGCTAGAGGGCGAGCTAACTTGGAGAGCGCTGGAATTTGGCAAGGTGTAGGTGGACTCTTTGACCAAAACATTGAGTCGGGGCAAACACAGAAAACGAAGCCACAGGTCGTGCGAAGGCACCGAGGGTGTCGGGCCGATCGACCGTGTGAGGGCATTGAGACGAACGAGTGGGCGAGGGCATTCGAGGGTGTTTGTCTGAGCGACCGGGCGGGGGCATCCAAGGGTGTTTGTTTGAACGACTGGGCGAGGGCGTGCGAAGGCATTCGGGCGAGGGCATGCGAGGGCACTGGGCTGAACGACCGAACGACCGGGCAAGGCCATATTAAGGCGTTCGGGTGAGGGCACTGGGCCGAACGACCAAACGAGTGAACGTTCAAGAAAATTCGTTCGAAGGCTTTCGGGCAAGGGTGTGCGAGGGTGTCGAGCCGAATGAGTGAACAGGCGAAGGCATGCGAGGGCATCGTGCCAAATGAGCGAACGGGCAAGGGCATGTGAGGGCACTGAGCCGAACAAGTGAACAGGCGAGGGCGTGCGAGGGCACCAGACTGAACGAGCGAACAGGCGAGGGCATGCAAGGGGGTTGGACTGAATGAGTGAGGGTGTACAAGGGCATCCGCTTGAACGAGTTGAGGGTATTCGGTTGAACGAGACGAGGGTGAACGACATGCTGAACAGTGTGATGGTGAACGAGGTGTGATGGGTGGAAGTATCCTTGGGCACTCTGAACGGTGGTTTGGGTAGTGCGAACGGTGCAGGTCGACTTGCACGATTTGGTAGATATTGTACCAAGGAAACTTGGGATTTCCTGCAAAGACTATAAAACTGAATATTTGTGAAGTATTGATATTATCGGGCAGACTCATATTTTAGGGATTTGCCCCTCCTGGTTTATTATTTGTTGTGCATATACGTGTAAAAGATAATAATGATGAATGATGTATGAATGTTTCCGCTGTGCTAATGAAAGTATACTTAGGAAAGTTGAAAAATAAACTAATTATAGAAAGTAGGCATAGTCCACGATTGCAAGTATTGTTAAAAAGAAAGTGATCAGCAGTGCTGCACCTCCTATAGTGCGGTTGGAAGAGTACCGCTAGTGTAGGGGTGTGACACACAGGGTCTTGTAGTCCTCTTTATTAGTGAACAACGGGATTACCTCTACTACGACTGAGTAGGGTCGGCTCTCTTAGCATATGATGGCTGTGTACAATAATAAAGAGCCTTGAACGAGTGGCCTATTTCCCTGGCAGACAGTGATTGCTACTCTCCTCATGAACACACTAACGTTCTCTATGCTCCAGACTTCAAGCCTTACTCATATAGTAGAACCACGCTCCATAAATCCATGCTATAAACTACACACTACTCTACTCGTCCCTAGGCCCTCCCATGAGGGAGTTGACCCAAGGCCAACTCTGATACCACCTGAAGGAAATAGTATAGACCAAAATGTAACTGAGACTACTAAATTAAACAAAGAAATCTCAAACATAGAGTGGGATGTCTGACTCTTGCTGAGCATCTATATTTATATTAAAATTTGAGTCGGTTACATTCATTAGATTATTGAATTTTCCAGACGATGTTGCCCTTTCAATTCTGAATAAGTTAAGGCAGTGTTCGGTGGGAGGCATTGTGGACTGTTCAAATCTAAATAAGCTAAGGCATCACCGATTGTGCAATGATACTTAAAAAATGGTGAAATAATTATCTCTAACATCAATAATGTTGTGGAGATGGGACGATGGAAACAAAGAGGTCAGATACAAAATATACACATCGATGCACATGTACAACTCATCATTTCATCGAAGCATCTGCCTTCTTGATGACTGTCATGGCAGTAACTTCAATCAGATATGCAAATGAAGTGCGAAGTTCCGTTACCCAAATAATGGCCATAATTTTCTTTGAAAGGTCTTTTTATTAGTTGTTGAAGGGTCTTTTGGATTAATGCTCTCTCTGTTTAAAGCCTCTCTATGTTTCAAATTCCTTTGATAATCTTTTAACCTCATTGCCTGAGCCACTTGGTTTCAAATTTAAAATACCGTAGTGTTTAGGATTTAGCATCGTATTAATTGATAAATTTTAAAGTTTGAATGTTTATTATGTATATGAAATTCCTTTTCCACCCGCCCATTACTCTTTAAGGTTTCCTAATTGCATGAGTTAATTTATCCATAAAATTGTTTTGAACTATTGCTGGTTAATGAAATAATTTGAAATAAACCTTTGAGAGAATTTATTTCTAAATTTAATCATAATTATAAGTCCTTTTCTAAAATGTAAATAAATTGTTGTTAATTGTGGTTAGGCTGTCACTACTCAACGAAAATAACTTCTCTTTCATATGGAGTGTTCTTACAAATCATTGGAAATCAATAAAAAGTAAATATGGAAGCAACTCGTAGCCAGGAAAGTTTTATTTCCTAGTAGGGGATGCACTTAGTTTGTTCAAAGTATTTTTATTTAAAAACCACTGCCATATTTTGGATATGTTCTAATTGCTAATAGAGTGAACTTGTTTCATCCTTCCAAATTTATCACGATCCATGATGAAACCTCCTATAGCATAATTGTAGTGGCTAAATGAGATAATTCACGAGTTTCCATGATGTTTTTCCATCAACGTGGGACCACGATGTTTTGTCCTTTAATGTCTTCGTACAACATTGACACTATGAAGAATTGTTAAGTGAATTCACGATGTTTTCGTACAATAATGGCCGGATGAAGAATCGTTAAGCTAAATGATATAATAAAGTTAATTGGTGCTTAATAGAGTAAGCTAAATGATGTTGATATACACCTTGAGTGGGCTTAATGGTTAAGAGCATGTGTTTCCTCCTAAGAGGTCACATGTTCAAAACCAGAGGGGGGTAGAGTATGTATGCCTTCGTAGACTTAGCAGTCAAATCGCTGTGCGGAGGTGGGTCCCTTGTCCCACAAACAAGGGGGTCTCATTGGGTCCCTTGTCCCACAAACAAGGGGGTCTCATACACCAATTTGGTGTCTGGCTTGGCCGTGACCTTAAAAATGGATATTATTATTAACTAGCAATTTCGTTTTATTTTTTTTGAAAAAATGATTTTTTTAAAATAAGAGAGTCAATTTTTTTTGGTTAATAAGAATCTTATAATTCTTTAAACTAATTAATATTTTTAAAACTAAAATTGTATGTT
>APFE030056592.1:0-47726 GCA_000404065.3 Pinus taeda | reverse complement strand
AATAAGAATATTATATGTTAAATTGTTTAGTATTTAGTTAGGAACTCGTTGTGCAATAATGAATAATTATTTTATTTCAATATTATAAATTAATTAATTTAATAATATTAATTTTTATAATTAATTTATATAATGTGATCTGTTAGGGTTTGACATATCATCTTATCCTAAAGATGAACCACACTGGATGGTTCGAAACGCGTTGATAAGAATATTTTTTATGTGATTTTCTCCGGAAGATGTTATTAATAATATTATGGATCACAGAAGTCTTAGCTCAAAAAAAATAATCCAAGATAAATTAGGTCTAGGAATAAGTTAATATTATTGATTTCGATTAATAATACTATGACCACAATTTGTTGGAGGAGAACTAATCTAGTTTATATAGGAGGATGGTTGAGACAATTAAAATTTTTAGAAAATCTATGTTAACCAATAAGATTAGAAATTAATTCTCAAGTTAAGCAAATGAGGTTAAAGGAAATAATCGAAACAAGGGGGGGCGGGGGGGAACCTAAAGATGAAAAGGGAGAATAACAAGAGAAAGGAGAGGGAGGGAAGAGTCAAGAGGAGAGAGATGGAATCAAGGTCTTGGGGGCGAGGGGAGACCTGGAGACGAAAAAGGAGAATAACAGGAGAAAGGAGAGGGAAGGAAGAGTCAAGAGGAGAGAGCTAGAATCCAAGTCTGTCTTAATTTCTAGCCATCATCCCTATTAAGGTTTCTAGCATGCCTCTCAATTTCAATTGCTTCCCTGAGTTTCCTGTGGTGGAAATGATCAACTGGAGCAATGACTTTGGATTCTTCAATGCAGACATGATGTTTCGATTTCTCTGCATGTTTGGCAAGGGCTGATGTGCTGGATCGATTGTCTCTAATGTCAATGACATGCTCGCTGATTCTTTGCTTAATAGACCTTCCCGTTGAATCCCCAATGTAGGGGATACCACAGGAGCAGGGAACAAGGTAAACTCCTTGAGTTTGGGATCAAGGACCTTCTTAACAATGTCAAGGAGATTATTAGGCAGGACTCTGTTGTTGTTCTTAGGAAGGTTAAGCCTCCTAAGAAAAACCTGAGCAAGACCGAGTTTCTTGCCCTTAAGTCCCTTAGGGGCAACCCCGACATTGTCATCCTTAAGGTGGACAAAGGTGGAGCTATCATCATTCTTGATAAGTTAGATTATGTCCAAAAAATGGTTGATCATCTTTCTAGTAGTGGAAGTTACATCAAGCTTAAGAAGAATCCCCTTACGTCCATTTCTAAATTGGTAGCATCCGCTATTAAAGCAGATTATTCCCTTCATCCTCTTTCCTGGAAGCTTTTCGAAAGCAATCCCCTCACCCCTAGAATCTATGGCCTACCCAAAATTCATAAAATTGGGGCCCCCTTAAGGCTTATTGTTAACACAATAGGCGGACCTACCTATCTTCTTGCTAAATTCCTTGCCCAAAAGCTCAAACCTCTTGTTGGTCGAACATATTTTTTTGTTAAAGACTTTGCCATCTTTGTTCAAGAATGGAGAGATATCAAATTGGAACCTGGAGATTTGTTGGTTAGTTTTGATGTTGTATCCTTATACACCAAAATCCCCATCCAAGAGGCCATTGATATCATATATCGCATCACTGATAAAGACATTGCCAAGTTAGTTGGCCTCTGCCTCACCTCAACTTTCTTTAGTTTTCAGGGTGAGTTCTATGAGCAAACTTGCGATGTTGTGATGGGTTCCCCTCTTTCCCCTATCGTAGCTAACCTGTTTATGGAAGATTTTGAGATCAAGGCCTTAGCCTCTACTCAATTTCACCCTAAAAAATGGAATAGGTTTGTTGATGACACTTGTGTCATCTAGCCTCATGGTCATGAGAAACTAGATCTATTTCTTAACCACCTTAATTCTCAATCAGAATCCATCACGTTCACGATGGAAATTGAGGAGAATGGTCACCTTCCCTTTCTCGACATTCTCCTTTCTAGGAAGGAGGATGGTTCCATCTGTCCCCAAGTCTTTCAGAAGAAGACTCACACAAAACAATATCTCCATGCCAGTTCTCATCACTTCCTTGCTCAGAAATTCAGGGTTCTCAACACTCTTGCTACTCGTGCTCTAAGAATATTTTATGATAGCCACCTTGATCAGGAAAAATCTCATCTTATTGAAGTTTTTAAAAATAATGGGTATAGCAGACCCTAGAGCCTCAAGGCCTTTCACAAAGCCAGCAAAGCACCTAGAGTTAAACCCGCTCGAGCTGATCCTATCTCTAAGGTTTATCTCTCGTATATCCAAGGAACCATGGATAGGATTACCCATATTCTTAAGAAGATGAATGTCTCTTCCTCTTTCAAACCTCTTTTAAACCTCTCAAAACCATTAAAAATTCCCTTAGATCCGTAAAGGACCCTATTGACCCTAAAGACACGAAAGGATTTTACCTTGTTCCCTGCTCCTGTGGTATCCCCTACATTGGGGAAACAGGAAGGTTTATTAAGCAAAGAATCATCAAACATGTTGCTGACATTTGACACAATCGATCCCACACATCAACCCTTGACGAACATGCAGAGAAATCAAAACATCATGTCTGAATTGAAGAATCCAAAGTCATTACTCGGGTTGATCATTTCCACCATAGGAAACTCAAGGAATCAACTGAAATTGAGAGGCATGCTAGAAACGTTAATAGGGTTGATGGCTGGAAATTAAGTAAGAGTTGGATTCCATCTCTCTCCTCTTGACTCTTCCCTCCCTCTCCTTTCTCCTGTTATTCTCCCTTTACGTCTTCAGGTCCCCCTCCCCCCCTTGGTTCGATCATTTCCTTTAACCTCATTTGCTTAACTTGAGAATTAATTTCTAATCTTATTGGTTAACCTAGATTTTTCGAAAGTTTTAATTGTCTCAACCATCCTCCTATATAAACTAGATTAGTTCTCCTCCAACAAATTATGGCCATAGTCTTATTAATCGAAATCAATAATATTAACTTATTCCTAGACCTAATTTATCTTGGATTAGTCAAACCCTAACAAATCACATTATATAAATTAGTTATTCATATCACATTATATAAATTAATTATAAAAATTAATATTATCAAATTAATTAATTTATAATATCAAAATAAAATAATTATTCATTATTACACAACAGCTAGTTCCTAACTAAATACTAAACAATTTAGCAAATAATATTCTTATTATAGAAATTAATAATATTTTAATTTGAAATATTATCAAATTTACCTTAAACAACTCAAACCCTAACAACTTACACCCTAACAACTTACATTATACTAATTAATTATTTTTAGATAAATTTATTATTATAAAACCTAATATTATTAAATAATCTATTTATATTATCAAAATAAAATATATTTATCACATAATAGCTAGTTTTTAACTCAGTAACAAATTAACCAACGGCTAACTATAGGCAATGATGCATCCATACTATTTATTCCTTAAGATCTAGTGATTTTGATGCATCCATACTATTTATTCCTTAAGATCTAGTGATTTCTCGCCTTTCCCTGAGGATAAACCACATTAGTTGGTTCGACACGTCGACCCAATCTTAATAATGTGATTAATCCGAAAGACTGATATCTAAATAATATTGTTATTATCTCTTTACTTTATGAGGTCTAATCATGGGTATTATGTCTAATAATTTAATAGAAATTTAATTGATAATGTATAAACAAATGTTTCATCATAACCATATAATTTTTTTGAAATAAATTATGACATGCCTCGATTTCATAGGCTACTAAAAAGACATAGAGGTGAGTGTGAAATGAATTTATTTAAATATGATTTAATATATTAAAAAATGATTTCTATACTATTTAATTAAGTATGAATTAATTAAATAATTAAACTTTAGAGTAGTTTTTTTTTAATTTACATTTAATTAAATTAAATAAATTATTAATTATTTAATATAATTGAATTAATACATTTAATAATTTTATTTAAATATTTTTAATATAATACATTTTATATTATTTTAAATTTCAATATGTATTTTAGATAATTTAAAATTATTTTAATTTTACACTTGCTAATTTAAATGATAATTTCACTTTTATTTACAATTTATTGTATGTTTTCTTTTCACTAAAATTATGATATGGAATTTAAAATATTTTGATTAATTTTCCTTGTACACATGACATTTTTAAATATTAACGTCTATATACAGAATAATTCAGTATTCAATAAGATTAATAGGCATTAATCAAAAGGAAGATTATTAATATTATAAACACAAGAGATTAATAAATACAATGGATTAATATTATAAACCCAAGGGATAAACATGGTTGTCTATGTTAGGGTTTATAATATTTATACATTAAAACATCCAAAATTATGGTTGAGTATTATTGACATGGTCAAGTATAGTCAACATGTACATCATACAATAGTCAACATGACTACCATGGTGAACTTACACTTACCATGGAAATTATGGTCTATTTGTTAGTGAACTATAGTGAACCATAGTGGATGTCCATGGTTGACCATGGAGGCTTATAGTGCTGGCATCCATGGGGAGATTGTTTGCATGATGATGTGCATGGATCCAACTAGCTGAAGTTAGCATGAGTTCATGATGAGAGGTAGCTCATGTTGGCATTGATGTCAACCATTAGTAGACTCGCTGATGTATGGATGCATTCATTGTAGTATGGTTGCAACTAGTTGAGTTGACACTGAGATGATTATGATGGAGTTGATGTCAACCTTATGAGGTCATGCACCTATGTCAACCTCGTGATGATGGAGCAGTTGGTGTGTGTCAGTATGTGCTGGCATTGATATTAATCCTATGATGATGGCACACTCATGTTGGCCAGATGTTGCCATTGGTTTGGTTGATGATGCTACTACAGGTTGATGGAACACTAGTTGAGTTGGAAACTAGGTCTTTCATGTCTATGCTTACGAGGATGACTTGTTTGACTTCATGATGATGTTGTAGAGGTGCTACAAAGGTTTATTCATAGGTATTGCAACTTGTGGAGGACTTATTGGGAGTCTTTCCAACTTATGTTTGTTGACCTTTTAGGTCAAATTGGTAGTGACACTTGGGATACTTTTGTCATGGTTATCAAAAGCTTGTCATGGGTTTGCATAAGTTCTACAATGTTAGGAGATGCCACCCCAAGTAGATAAAAAATTCATGGAAGTTTGGAGCTTATCAGATGCAAAATTAGGGCTGCAAAACTCTTGAAAAAACTAAGTTTTGAGAGGCATACACAGGTCTTGTGAAGGAAACCAGTGTATACGCAGGGTTTATGAAGGAAAGTACCATATATGTTAGAAAATTATACATTACAGAGAAATGGAACACATAAAATATTGTAGAAATATAAACACACAAAACACATAAAACAAAAGAGACACAAATATACATGGTTCACCCAATTTGGGCTACATCCACAGAGAAACAACCAGTCCTTCCTTTTATATTATTCAGCAAATTGAAGAGATATAACTTACAACAGATCCGTTATAATTCCCTCTTCACTCTCACACAGTCTTCTTTCTATTTCTCACTCAGAATACATATCTACATAGACGTAATACAATTCCCTCAAATATAGCAAGGGGTTGCCTTCTAGGGAAAAATCCTAAATTAAACATAACTTCTACCGTCAGATCTCTACCTAACGAATGACCCAGATTGACTATGAAATTACAACATTTTACAAGGCAATTTTACATCTATTTTTAGCTTCGGGGGCACTTCCCCCTTGACCCCCCTTGCAATGTAACTTTTACGGGTGGTGTTGCCTCCACATAACGAACTAGGGTCCAATGTGGCGATACCTCTAAATAAAGAAGATAATCAAGCTCCACACCCAACAATATATGTCCTAAAAGTGAATTTCTTTGCATTCCTCGTACTGCTCAAGGTAATTAATGGTTTTTCCAGCCTGTTTTGTTCAGAAATTTCTATGTAAAGGTTAGAAAAGGTCAAGAAACTTCCATAAAGTGATTAACATTGAAAATATCAAATTGTGGAGCTTAGCAGCTCTTGGTAATTATTGAGTTGATCACCTAAGTTTATCTATATATTGGAGGAAGCTCAATGATACTATGTTTGATTCTCTTGATGTATGGAGGGAGTGAGAGATTGGAGGATTGTATGCAAGCTGCGTGAAGGTTATGTATGCAGATGTTTTGAAGCATGCTGTAGAATAGATCAAAATTGAAGCTATTAGAGTAGAAATTGATTTGGATAGTTTTTTATGATGCTAGGTAGTGTTTATGTTGCCGATTCTCACACTTGTTTTATGCAGGAGGTTTTGATGCATTTGGCACATAGCCATAGTGTCTCATGATGTTATTTGTATTGTGCAACATTATATTGTTGTGAGGATCTAATTGTATTCAAATTTATTTTGGCCACAATTTGTCTATTTGGAGAGCTTGTGTTTTGTGGAGTTTATTATTTTGATTTGATGATGAGATATTGATGATGAGATGTTGATGTTGAGAGCATGTATGCAGAGCTGAATTATTTTTGATTTGAATATCTTGGACCCAAGTTGAAAATAGATGAAAGGAGGTTTGCATAGTGGAGAGGAGTAGTGATATCGAAGCTTAAGCAAAAGGAACAACTTCTCATCCAATGGTAGTTGGATAGTCCAATCAAATTTGGGTGAGGATCGTTGATCATGGTGGCCTTCAATGGATGGTAGTCTGTAGATCTGTAAAGAATAGGGTCTTCTGAGCTGATCAGTAGTATCTAGTGTTGGAAATAATACTGAGAGGGGGGATGAATCAGTATTTACAAATCAATAACTTTTTGTTTTCATACTCTGATTTATATACACTACTTCAGTGAAGGGAACTCGTGTGTGCACACAGTTGTTCTTTAAGGAAACGAACGTATATCCAGTGAACTTATGATTCAATTAATTCATCATATGTTGATCTTTAATCAGTGCATCAGTACTTTACTAAATATTAAACAGTAACCATGTGCAGTAATAACATAATAAACCATCACACATAAGCAACACACATGAACACCAAGATTTAAGGTGGAAACCCAATGTCAGTGAAAACCACCTGCTGTTGTCATCTCTATCTTCTTTTAATAATAAGAAAATCCTGTTTACAATATTGTACTGGTGCAGACCCATACCAGTACGTAGGCACCCACCTATAGAAGGGTATAACCTTCTCTCGTTCTCCAGCTTCTACTAGAAGGGAGCTACAACCCCCTAGCTCTTGTACTAGCCGATCTGTTTACTAGTACATAGGCTTCGGCCTACAGAAGGCTCCAACCTTCACTTGTTTTCCAGCTACTACTGGAAGGGAGCTCCAACACCCTAGCTCTTGTACTAGCTGATCCATTTACTAGTATGTAGGCGCCAGCCTACAAAAGGCTCCAACCTTTGAGAAAATCACTAACCACTACTGGCAGGAAGCTTCGACTTCCTCACTGAAGGCTCCAACCCTCAGTGTCCTCGAGGGACCACGTTTCATAAATTTTCACACCAGATACTCCTGGTACACAATACTACAATATGAAGGCCACATTTCATCAAATTTTCATACTGTACCCATTAGTAACATTGAAGCTCAAAATCAATCACCACTGCAATACAACCATCAAATACATTTTCATCAACCAATCATTGAAACCCAATCAATCTCTGATATAATTGAAACCTAATCATCAATCTCTGATATAACTGAAACAATCAATCACTGAAACCTATGAACCTCTGACATAACTTAATCAAACAGTCACTGAACCTATGACACAACTGAATCAACCACTCATTCAAACTTAATCAAATTCAACCAATCAACTAGAACAAATAGATCACTGAAACTAGTACATAGATATGAACCCAGAACACTGCATCAACAACCAGAACTAACTGTAACCTCAAAAGGCATGTGTCAAAATGTATACGCTCCTTTAATGAAGCAAACCTGCGCGTATACGCTACTTCTTTTTCCCCAACCTGCGTATACCTCTAAATATATGAATCATAAAACCTCTAAATCACAAACTGTACCAATAAGTGACATTTTGAAGATCTACTGTCATATTACAAAGTTCTAAATAGATAGCAACAAGGATCACCCTTCTTTCTCAATCAATTAATCAATGAGACACAAACTCTTTATGCATTCAATTTTACTTTCAGATCTAAGAAGAATTCAGACAGACAACAGTAAAACAACATCACTAATCTGATAGACCAATCATCCTTGAACATCAACCTTTCCTTTTTTATACACAACTTGGAAGAGTTGAACCAGTGTGTATACGCACCTTCACCAAAGCAAACCAACGTATAGATCTGAAAATACTTACTTATAACTTCACTGCAATTCCTGACTTTAGACATACCCAGATCATCATATATAAAGGATAAAACATGCATTAGCAATAAGATCTAGCCTATCCTTTGTCAGATCACATAATGATAAGTCATTATGATCTTGATCCATCATTAGATCTCATCCATCATCAACCGCATAGGTGCATCCTTAGCTCATATCAAGCAAAGCATCAGAAGCCCATAACATGCAAATTTGATCTAACACTTCATAAGATCTTCAATACTTGCACACCTTGGCCTAATGATCTTCTCCTCCTTATATAGTTTTAGGTCTTTCTCCATACCTTGGACCAAAACCACTTAGGGTCAATACCTTGGACCAAATATCTCAGACCAATACCTCGGACCAAATACCTTAGACCAATTCCTTGGACCAAATACCTTGGGCCAAATACCTCGAACCAATACCTTGGACCAAAACCTTGATTTTCCATCCCATACACACTTTTCCTTCTATGAAAGTGCATGTATACATATACACTCCTTTTGTTCTATTAACTCGCGTGTATACGCTGCTTGGACAAAGTGAACCAACATATACTTCTTAAACCATTCTCTTTCTTCAATTTCTTGATTCTGATTTGTAGTCCATTGTTCCTTCATCCTATTCTTTTGTACCATTACTTTGTTCCCTCTGAATAGACTTGTTATAATGTGATTTTCCATATTACTTCTCAAAATATTCCTTTGAACTGCCCTGCATTTTGTCACATTTGTAAACACAACTGCCATGCATTTTTTCACATCTGATATCTCTCCTGTAGATTCATCTAGTTACCATATAGAAGTGAGTTGTTCAGCTACAAGTGGGTTGCCATCAAGTACAACACATATATCATAATGCCAACAATCTCCCCCTTTGGACTTGATGGAAACCATGTTGGTGTTGATTATTGCAAGCTGTAGAAACTGTTAGAGATAACAAGAAACACCAAAATACTCTCCCCCTTTGACATCAAGGGCAAAGGGAGGACCAAGTTATTCTCCCCCTTTCATATCAAGGGTAAAGGGCTAACCAAAATGAAGACTTTCATATCTGAATAGTTGAATATGAACATTGATCATGCTCCCCCTAGGAACATGTTGAATTCTCTGATTAAACTCCCCCTTTGTACATGCTGAGATGCACTATACCATCCATGCTCCCCTTGAGCACATGCAGAGCTTGCAAATATATTTTCTAAGGGAATAACCTGACTATATAACTCAACTATGTGAGTATGACCTTCTTATCACCAATGACTCATACATACATCAATCTCCCAACCAAGTGGGGATATACCAAATTTTACTCATCTACCCAACCAAGTGGGGATATACCAAATTTTACTCATCTACCCAACCAAGTGGGGATATGCCAATTGTTTATACATGACTAAAATATAGAAATTATTACATCATCCTTCCCATGCATAGTGGGGGTACAAATTACATCATATAACCAAAAAGGACTCATTAAAAGACTATGATAGACAGAGACATATTGTGGGTCTTTATATGACCTTTACATCAAATGATATACATGACATTTATAACAAAGAACAAAGATCTAAACAAGACCATGATAGTCATTAGCAACTATCAGACACCATATATGATCTACTACATAAGCATTTGTCAGCAACATCTAGACCAACAACATGTATATGTCCATAATTAGTTCCCAAGATATGATAATGTAAATATCATCAACCTATGATAAAGTATGCCACATATATATATCAACTCATCCTCTTGATGTTATCAATATCAACTTGCTTTGTTTCCTTACTAGAAAGAGCCTTATCATAACCTTCCATGAATCAACTATGCATATGTCATATCTCCAAGCAGTAACACAAAAACATATCATATGTATGTGAAAACACCATAGTCATCATCTATGATCATAACATCATCAACAAGAACTACATGGTCTTTCCACAAGAACCCTCAATATATCAACCATGTATCATCACTAGGGAACATCCCACATCTGATAAGCATCAACGATGATAAGCAACATATGTGAATATAAAACCTATCTTCATAAAGTAAGAAGTCATCATCATTATGTGAATAAGTAAGCCATGTCTCTGGATATCCATGTCTTCAAATGGATATGCCTGCAATAACACCATTCTCTTGGCCAACCAACAATATTTATCAGTATGCAAGTAATCATCCATGTATCCAGCATAATGTATATCCATCAAAGAGATAGAAATATGTATCTAGCAAACCATGAGCTCATAGTCATGTGTCAAGATTTCTTGATACCATCAACAACAACAATCCTCAACCATGTGAGAGCCAAGAACTATAGGAATCCTACATCCTAACTGCACCATATGAACTTTATGCATCTTTGAAGGCATGATGACAGTAGCATAAAAGAAATGAGTGGCTCATCATCAAATAATGAAGTTGTGTACTCAAGCTTTGTACTTATCCTTGTCCTTATGAAGATCACCATGTAAGCAAGATATATTGTTGTATGCATCATCAAACAGTCATCCATAATCATCCATAAATATGATCTGAATAAAAACTATGTAACCCCAAGCAATACAAGTATTGTCATCATAGGCAACTTATAACCACAACATAGCATGATGTGTCAAAACACTTTAGCCACATAAGCATCATCACCATTGATAAGAATCATTTGGTACCAAAGACTTCTAAACATAATGCCAACAATGCAATATTAGAAGCCTAACATATTCTCCCCTAAACCTGTGCCACCTATTCACTGTCAGATCTGATCATTGCATATATCAGTAAGAAATATCAAGGCATCATCATCAATTAGATATAAATCAAGTTATCAACAACTTATGAGGATCAAAAGCACTTCTAAATAACATCCACAGACTGTAGTCATCTATCATCAAGATAGAAAAGATAATTGATAATTGTCTGAATTATGTCAGATCATTTTTCTGAGTTTGTCCCACTGCTTCTTCATTAAACCAACATATACATGACTGTGCAGCTCCTAACTCATGTATATATGTGATTTGTCTTCATGATAACTACGTATGAGAATTAGGACACTAAAATTTCATACTTTCAGTTCCTTCTGAGTCTATTTTGTTTGTATACTGAGCTATGCCGCATCTTTTTTACTGTAATTCCTTCTTCTTCCATACCTTGGAGTGTGATGATATTTGTTCCTTTTGGTATGTTGGCCGAGATTTTCTCCTGGATTCTTTTGTTATATGACCAAACTTGTTACAAGCATAACATCTTATATGTTTCATATTCCTTCTATAGCAATCAATGGCTTTGTGACAAAACATATTGCAAGAAAAATAATATCCCTTGTAGTACCTGGAAGCTGATGATCTTTCTGTGTGACGGTTATTAGCTTGAACCATTCTACTTCTACATCTTGCTGCAACATGTCCAAAATTATGACATATAAAGCATTCAACATTATTCATAAGAGGAAAGAATCGATTAACACTTCCATAGTTAGGAGTGAGTGATTTTCTTTCAAGACTTTCTTTCCTTGGTTGTTGATGAGGTTGACCTTTTATCTCCTTGTTGAGTGTTTCAGATTTTGCGCCAGAGTTCCTTGCTTCAGTTTGTTAGCTACATTCACCTTTAATAGTTTCATGGAAACCAAGACCAGATTTGATGGCAGGAGACCTTTGACTACTAAGAATATCATTCAAAATATTAGTACTATCTTGAAATTGTAAAAGTTTATACTTTTCTTTTAATTTACCTTTTAGGATATTTATCTCAACCTGATATTTCTCTTCCTTTTCAAGATACTACTTCTTCATGATTTCTTTAGCTTTTCTTCCTTCTTCCACTTGTTGCCTTAATTTGAGAACTTCATTTTCTTGTTCTTCAAATGCTTGGAGTAGCTATTCATTCTTCTTATTTGAATTTTTGAGATCTTCTTTTAGAGAAACAACCACAGCTTCAAGACATTAATAATAGTTGGTTCTTTCTATAAGTTCCTTGGTTGTTGTTTCTTTTCCATTCACTTCATTTCTCAATGAAGTCACCTCATCCTACAACCTTTGACTTTGATCTTCCTTTTCCTTGTATTGTTTCCTTCCTCTAACTGAGCCTTTAACCTTGCAATCTCTTCTTTGTAGGTAAAGTCCCTTTTTTCCAATAGATCTTGTTGATCTCTAATTGTGTTTGTGAGATTTTTAAATTCTGCCTCTATTTGATTTCTTTCTCTGTCACCCATAAGAGCAAATTCTGTTGTTTCGCTATCACATTCATTATCTTGAAATGAACAGAGAAATGTATCACAATAGGAAAACAAATTCATACCCGATAATTATTTTTCTTGTTCATCTTCATTCTGAGGTGATTCTAAATTTGAAGAGTTGCTTCCACATAATGACCAATCGTCTCTCCCACTGTCACAGTTCCTTTGAGATGCCTTCTTCTTTTGAGTTGCTTTCTTCTTTAGCTTCTTTCCCATTGTTTTTACGGATCTCCTTCAAGCGATCAAGCTTCTTTCAAAGGACCTGCCCTGATTCCAATTGTTGGAAATAATATTGAGAGGGGGGTGAATCAATATTTACAAATCAATAAATTTTTCTTTTCATACTTTGATTTATATACGCTACTTCAATGAATGGAACTCACATGCGCACGCAATTGTTCTTTAAGGCAACTAGCATATATCCAGTGAACCTATGATTCAGTTAGTTCATCATATGTTGATCTTTAATCAGTGCATCAATACTTTATTAAACATTATATAGTAACCATGTGATGTAATAACATAATAAACCATCACACATAAGCAACACACATGAACACCAAGATTTAAGGTGAAAACCACCTGCTGATGTTGTCTCTATCTTCTTTTAATAATAAGAAAATCCTGTTTACAATCTTGTATTAGTGCAGACTCATACCAGTATGCAAGCACTCACCTACAGAAGGCTACAACCTTCTCTCGTTCTCCAGCTTCTACTGGAAGGGAGCTACAACCCCCTAGCTCTTGTACTAGCCAATAAGTTTACTAGTACATAGGAACTGGCCTACAGAAGGCTCCAACATTCACTCGTTTTCCATCTGCTACTGGAAGGGAGCTCCAACCCCCTAGCTCTTGTACTAGCTGATCCATTTACTAGTACGTAGGTGCTAGCCTATAGAAGGCTCCAACCTTCACTCGTTCTCTAGCTTCTATTGGAAGGGAGCTCCAGCCCCCTGATCAAATCACTAGCCACTAATGGTAGGAAGCTTCGACTTCCTCACTGAAGGCTCCAACCCTCAGTGTCCTCGAGGGACCACGTTTCATAAATTTTCATACTAGATACTCCTGGTACACAATACTACAATATTAAGGCCAAATTTCATTAAAATTTTCATACTGTACCCTTTAGTAACATTGGAGCTAAAAATCAATCACCACTGCAATACAACCATCAAATACATCTGCATCAACCAATCACTAAAACACAATCAATCTCTGATATAATTGAAACCCAATCATCAATCTCTGATATAACTGAAACAATCAATCACTAAAACCTATGAACCTCTGACACAACTTTATCAAACAATCACTGAACCTCTGACACAACTGAATTAACCATTCATTCAAACTTAATCAAATTCAACCAATCAACTAGAACAGACAAATCACTGTAACTAGTACACAGATTTGAATCCAGACACTGCATCAACAACTAGAACTAACTGTAACCTCAAAATGCATGTGCCAGAATGTATACACTCCTTTAATGAAGCAAACCTGCATGTATACGCTACTTCTTTTTCCCCAACCTGCGTATACCTCTAAATATATGAATCATAAAACCTCTGAACCACAAAATGTACCAATGAGTGACATTTTGAAGATCTATTGTCATATTACAAAGTTATAAATAGATAGAAACAAGGATCACCCTTCTTTCTTAATCAATTAATCAATGAGACAAAAACTCTTTATGCATTCATTTTTACTTTCAAATCTAAGAAGACTTCATTGACACACATTTGTAAAACAACATCACTGATTTGATAGATCAGTCATCCTTGAACATCAAGCTTTCCTTTTGCATACGCAACTTGGAAGAGTCGAACTAGCATGTATAGGCACCTTCACCAAAGCAAACCAGCTTATAGATCTACAAATACTTACTTATAACTTTGTTGTAATTCATGACTTTGGACATACACAAATCATCATATATAAAGGATAAAACGTGCGTTAGCAATCATATCTAGCTTATCCATTGTAAAATCACATAATGATAAGCCATTATGATCTTGATCCATCATTAGATCTCATCCATCATCAACCACATAGGTGCATCCTTAGCTCATATCAAGCAAAGCATCAGAAGCCCATATCCTGCATATTTGATCTAACACTTCATAAGATCTTCAATACTTGCACACCTTGGCCTAATGATCTTCTCCTCCTTATATAGTTTTAGGCCTTTCTCAATACCTTGGACCAAAACCACTTAGGACCAATACCTTGGACCAAATACCTCGGACCAATACCTCGAACCGAATACCTTGGCCCAATTCCTTAGACCAAATACCTTGGGCCAAATACATCGAACCAATACCTTGGAACAAAACCTTGATTTTCCATCCCATACATGCTTTTCCTTCTGTGAAAGTGCGTGTATACATATACGCTCCTTTTGTTCTGTTAACTCGTGTGTATACGCTGTTTGGACAAAGTGAACCAATGTATACTTCTTAAACCATTCTCTTTCTTCAATTTATTGATTCTGATTTGTAGTCCTTTGTTCCTTCATCCTATTCTTTTGTACCATTACTTGGTTCCCTCTGAATAGACTTGTTATAATGTGATTTTCCATATTACTTTTGAAATGATTCCTTTGAACTGCTCTACATTTTGTCACATTTGTAAACACAACTACCATGCATTCTGTCACATCTGATATCTCTCCTGTAGATCCATCTAGTTACATAGATTCATCTAGTTACCATATAGAAGTGAGTTGTTCAGCTACAAGTAGGTTTCCATCAAGTACAACACATGTATCAAGTGGGTTGGTAATGTTTATGTTGGTGATTCTCACACTTGTTTTATGCAGGATATTTTGATGCATTTGGCACATAGCCATAGTGTCTCATGATGTTATTTGTATTGTGCAGCATTATATTGTAGTGAGGATCTAGTTGTATTCAAATTTATTATGGCCACAATGTTTCTATTTGGAGAGCTTGTGTTTTGTGGAGTTTATTATTTTGATTTGATGATGAGATATTGATGCTGAGAGCATGCATGCGGAGCTGAATTATTGTTGAGTAGAATATCTTGGACCCAATTTGAAAATAGATGAAAGGAGGTTTGCATAGTGGAGAGGGGCAGTGATATCGAAGCTTAAGCAAAAGGAACAACTTCTCATCCAATGGTAGTTGTATAGTCCAATCAAAGTTGGGTGAGGATTGTTGATCGTGGTGGCCTTTAGTGGATGGTAATCTGTAGATCCGTAGAGAATAGAGTCTTCTGCGCTGATCAGTAGTATCGAGTCTCCTAGTCGATCAATGTTGGTATTATGTATATGAGGTTGAGTCTCCATGTTGATGGGAGTCAACACGCTATGTAAAAGACCAATTGCTTGACTAATAGAATTTCAGAGTTGAGCAGCAGCAATAGGGGCGATTTTTCTCTCATAAGGGTTTCCCCTAGAAATCTTATGTCTTACGTGTGATGATGTGATTGTCTGCATTGATTACTGTTTATATTGTTTCTTATGGTTTTAAGTTATGCTTATATGATGCACATGTTTAATGAGTTGTTGTTAACATATGTGTGATTCAGTAATTTAAGATAATAAAAGGCAAACATTGTATATATATCACACTATTGATTCACCCCCCCACTAGTAGTCCTCAAAGGTTTCTAACAGTTGGCATCAGAACGGGGCTCTTGGTTGCAACTTGACCACTGGAGAGTAGATCTAGGGTTTGTTGGCAAAATTTGTTTTTATTTATTTATTTTTATTTTTATTTTTATTTTTATTTTTATTTTGGAATGACTATCCTCACTGTTGCAAATTACAAGGTATGTAACACAAATGTAAAATCTCAATTATTATCTTATGGATCTAACATTTGGAGAGTAGTATGTGAAGGTTGTGGCAAGAATCCAATTGCAGATGAAGTTTTGTAGCAAGATGCATAATCTATAATAATCTTCATGATGATGATATGAAGAGATGAGTGGGTTTGAAACGTGCCAAAGTAATGTGGGACAAGCTAGAATCCATATTTGGAGATTGTACCACCAACACTAAGGAAAATGAGAAGAAGAGCAAGAAGAAGAAGAACAAAAAGAAGAGCCTCCAAAAACAAGAATCTCAACCACAAGAGTCTCATTCTTCTAGTGCGAATGATTCAGAGGATGATGAGAAGAAATCAGAAAATATTGAATCCACAGGTATAAATATTAATTCTTTTCTATTGAGTTATAATTTTGATGATTCAAATTTTGATCTTGTTGTATTGGCTAGTGAATATGAGAATAATATTAAGGGACTTAGAGTTGAGATTTCTAGACTAACAACTACATGCAAAGATCAAAAAAAGATATTGCCGATTTGTGATAATAAGGAGGCCACGCTCAAGGAAGAGCTTGTGAGCTTAAAAATTAAATTGGCATAATAAGAAAAGGTTGAGGAAGGTATGAGGAAGCAATATCAGGTGAAGGTAGAAGACGTTGAGAGATTATAAGCTGAAGTGTTTTCCTTGAGAAAGTAACGAAAGATGGAGAAGAGCATGATAGCCTTGGACAATTTGCTTGAGATCCAAAGATCACCATTGGATAAATCTGGTCTTGGATTTCAAAAGGGTGAGTCTAGTTTGCATGCAAGTAAAAACACCGAAGAAATACCCAAGAAACCTCTAGAAAAAAAATGCCAACAACAAAAGTAATATCCAAGGAAACAAGAAGCAAATCCAATAGTCGAATAGCAAAACAAAGGACCAAAGATAGAAAAACAAGCAGAACCAATAGACAATCAAGTAACAAAACCAACAACATAAAAGGAAATCTCAAGGAGCACCTACATTCATAAGATCTTTTTCTCCTAGAGATGATTGAGACAAATTTGTAAAGTTTCAAAGGAATCAAAGTCCTTTTGTTCCTTTTGTGCATAATTTAGAATGTTACAACTGTCACAAGTTTGGGAATTTTGCAGCAAATTGCTGGAGCAGAACATATAGCCCAAATTAGTAGATATTCCAACAATATCAGTAGCCAAAGAGAATGGCTAACATGTATAATTGTGATTTTTTTTGGTTATTTCTACTCATGTCACCTGTTTGGACACAAGGCAATAAATTGCAGGTCTAACCATTGGAGGAGAGACACATTTCATGCAAGGATTATATCTGGATTGAGAAGAAGAAGATTTGATCCTCTTAGCCATGTGGAGTGTTATATATGACATATATTTGGCAATATGGCAAGAGCTTGTTTGTTTTGGCTCTACGCAAGCCAAAACCGTCAAAAATAGAAAAAAGAAAGAGGATCTAGCACAAAAACACCAAATCAAAAGAAGAAGAAGATGAATGAGGATAAGAAGCAACCCAAGACCATGTGGAGGAATAAGGAGCAACAAATTTTCAACTTGTCAAGAGAATTATCTCCTGCAATCCATGATTATTCATGCACATTTATAGAGGACTGCAAAATTCATGAGAGGTGTATAACCTCAGGGGGAGCATATGGGAATTGTTGGAGTAGCATATGATGAGTTCATTTCAGCCTCATGCACATTCAGGTCCATAAGATCAACCTATCTATAGGAGTTATATTGAACTCAATGGGAGCTATGCATGGTATGGATTTACATGTGATATTTAACATTTTCTTCATTTCTTTTCACTCAGTCATTTGTGACAGATTTATATATGTGTTTTCATGAGTGAAAAAGAGCACATTTTTTAGCCATGTATATGTTTTTTCTTTCCACTAATAGCTGGTTGAAAATATATGCAACCATGCATAAATTATGATTATTACTTCTAGATGTATTGGGATGACATGTGACATGGAACAACCATGTATCCATTGTTGTATGATTATTACTACAACCATGTATTTTGTATTGTTTCATCATTATGTTTTGGTTGAGAGTCTAGTGAATAGTTGTTGAGTCATCATGGTGATAGGCTTGTTTTTGAGGAGTCTTATGCAGTCATATTGCAGCCACATGTATGGATAATAATGATGTAATTGTCATGATGTATTATGTATTTGATTCATTGGTCCATAGGAGATTATCATAGCAGCCATGTACTTATGTTGTACTATATTTTGGGTCATATAGTCATGAGTCATGAGGTCATGTTATGGTTATACGAGAGCATGTGTGAGGTCTTATGTAACTAATAGAACTATGTATTTATCATGTATATGTCACTTGAGTCATGGTCATGTGGAGTCTCACTCCATATGGTGCTTCTATTTGTTAAAGGAAGCATTATTTGCAGTGGAAGTTGTCATTTCAAGCCAACAATTTGTATCTCTATAGCTTGGAGTTGGCATGTGTGCAGGGGGAGCATTATTTTCTATTATTACTTCAGGTATATATATTGTTGGCATTATGATCCACTTGGAGGTGTTTATCATGTGCCTCATGATATGCTATGATAGTTGGGGTTTTTGGCCTCATGTGATGAGATATTTTGGTAGTTGCTGCTATGTAGTTATGGGGGAGATTGTGTGTGGTTACCTCATGTGGATATTGCAACATATTATGATGATGTTGCATATGTTGATGATGGTTTCTTTAAGTTGGCATATTGCTTCTTGCTGCTAGAGGTGTTTGTTGAATGTGTTGCTCTGAATGTTGCTTGGATATATTTGTTTCTAACTCCTTCTGATATGTGGAGAGATAAATGGTGTTTTTTTCTTGTATGGAGGCATGGATGACCTTTGATATGAATTATTATTTCACCCATGTTAGTTACTCTAGTATTTTTTCTTTCGTTCTTGCTACCTTATTGTATGAAGTTGTCCCTTTTCCATTGATGTCAAAGGGAGAGAATAGAGGATGATGGTTTGGAGTTTGTGTATGGCTTCCATTAATGCCAAAGGGGGAGATTGTTGGCACCCATGGGGAGATTTTTGGCATGATGGTGTGCATGGATCCAACTAGTTTATGTTGGCATGAGTTCATGATGACAGCTATCTCATGTTGGCATTGATGTCAACCATTAGTAGACTAGATGATGTATGGATGCATTCATTGTAGTATGGTTGTAGCTAGTTGAGGTGAGACTTGGAGGCTTATGAGGATGACTTGTTTGCAATCATGATGATGATGATTTGACACCAAGGAGAATTTTTTCATGGTTATCAGAAGTTTGTCATGGGTTTTCATAGGTTCTAAAACTTTAGGAGATACCCCCCAAAGTAGATAAACAAGTCTTGGAAGTTTGGAGCTGATCAGATGCAATATCGGGGCTACAAAACTCTTGGAAAAACTCAGTTTTGAGAGGCATACATAGGTATTGTGAAGGAAACTAGTGTATACATGGGTTTTATGAAGGAAATTAATGTATATGTCCTGAAAGTGAATTTCTCTGCATTCCTTCCATTGCTCAAGTTAATTAATGGTTTTTCTAGCTTGTTTTGTTCATAACTTTTTACATAAAGGTTGAAAAAGGTCAGGGAACTTCTAGAAAGTGATTAACATTGAAAATATCAAAAGGAAAGTGGATTTGGTGGATTGATCAAGTCAATGAGCTAAATCTAGATCAAATCAAGTATATGAACAAATATTGTGGAGTTCAATAGCTCTTGGTAATTATTGAGTTGAGCACCTCAATTTATCTATATATTGGAGGAAGCTCAATGATACTATGGTTGATTCTCTTGATTTATGGAGTGAGTGATAGATTGGAGGATTGTATGCAAGCTTTGTGAGGGTTGTGTATGCAGGTTTTTTGAAGCATCTTGTAGAATAGATCAAAATTGAAGCTGCTGGAGTAGAAATTGATTTGGAGAGTTTTGTATGCTACTAGGTAGTGTTTAGGTTGGTGATTCTCACATTTGTTTTATGTAGGAGCTGTTGATGCATTTGGCACATAGCCATAGTTTATCATGATGTTATTTGTATTACGAAACATTATATTATTGTGGGAGTATGATTATATTCAAATTTATTGTGGCCACAATTTTTCTATTTGGAGGGTATGTGTTTTGTGGAGTTTATTACTTTGATTTGATGATCAGATATTATTGTTGAGAGCATGTATGAAAAGTTGAATTCTTGTTGAGAAGACCATCTTGGATCTAGTTTGAAAATATATGAAAGGAGGTCCTCATAGTGGGGAGGAGTAGTGACTTCATGAGGGAGAAGCAGTGATATTGAATCTTCAACACAAGGAACAATTTCTTATCCAGTGGTAGTTGGATAGTCCAATCAGAGTTGGGTGAGGATCATTGATCATGGTGGCCTTCAACAGATGGTAGTTTGTAGATCCTTAGAGAACATAGTCTTTTGAGCTGATCAGTAGTGTTGAGTCTCCTAGCTGATTAGTGTTGGAATTATGTATATGAGGTCGAGTTTCCATGCTAATGGGAGTCAGCAAGCTATGTAAAAGAATAATTGATTGAACAATAGAATTTTAGAGTAGAGCAACAAAAATAAGGGTGGATTTTCTCCTAGAAGGGTTTCCACAAAAAATCTTGTGCCTTATGTGTGATGATGTGATTGTTTGCATTGATTATTTTTTATATTGTTGCTTATGGTTTTAATTTGTTCTTATGTGACATGTTTAATGAGTTTTTTCTAACTTATGTGTGATTCAGTAATTTAAGTTAATAAAAGGAAAAATTGTATATAGATCACACTACTGATTCACCCCCCCAGTAGTGCTCAAAGGTTTCCAACATATAGTGGATGGTTAGGGTTAACAATATTAATCCTAGGGCCTAATATATTAAACTTAACGTTTATTATATTCGGTTTTATAATTTTAGAGTTTTGTATTAGGGTTTAAAATTGTGACATTGGAATGGTACAAAAATTCTATTTAACGTCGCATTGTGACAAACATTGTCTCAATGCAACAATCAATCTGATAATCATTCTCACCACATTACATTCAATTTATTCAATGTCACATTTTCCCATTACACAATTGGGATTTAATATTGAGGTTTATAATATTAAAGTTTATAATATTCGATTTATAATGTCATGATTTAATATTGGGTTTATATTTTATAATTGTTAGATTTAATATTAAGGTTTATAATATTAATTTTGTGATTTATTATATTATGTTTTATAATGTAAGAGTTTTATATTAGGACTTAATATTGTGATGTTGGGATAGTGCAAAAATCTATCCAACATTGCATTGCAACAAACATTGTTTCAGTACAACAATCAATCTAACAATCATTATCATAATGTTACATTACATTGCAATCTATTCAACGTCACAATGTTACATTACAAAAGTGATTAATATTATAAACCCAAGATATTTATATTATAAACCATTGGGTATAATAATATTATAAACCTAAGATATTTATATTAAAATCCCAAGGGATCATGACGAATGCTATGTAAACAACTCACAAAATAGAAGAAAAGATAGATCAACGACTTCAAAATCAACCTCTTTGAGGGGGTAACCTCCTTTACATTACAAAAATAGACAATTATTGGAGATACAAAATGAAAAAACCCTCCTTTCTATATATAGGAGTCTAAGGGGTCACAATATAATCAAAGCCGACATAACAATACTAATATAAGGGCACAATAATAACAATAGTGGGGACAATAAGGGCACAAAAATAACAATAAGGGCTACAATGATAATAGTAATGGGGGAATCACTAGTATTATAGGGACATAACATGCCCCTCTCCTTCAGAAAAGTGTTGTCCTCAACGCTTGAGTAATTTTGGATGCTTCTGTATAAAATTCTCATCCTCCCATGTGGAATCTTCAGTAGGTAAGTTCTTCCATTTGATGAGATACTCCGAAATTGATCGATTTTGTTGCTGTTGAGTTCTTGTTTCAGTGACTGCTTCATGTTCCAATATGATTTTTCCTTCCTCGTCAACTTCTGGCAATATTGTTTGAACTAGGAGCTTATCACCTATAACCTTCTTTAAGCATGAAACATGGAAAACTGGGTGCACTCAAGAAGTTGCAAGAATCTCCAATTTGTATGCCATAGTACCAATATTTTGAAACACCTTGTATGAACCATAATACTTTGGTGATAATTTATTATCCTTCTTATATTGCTTGAGAGAAATTTTCTATATGGTTGTAGTCATAGGAATACCCAGTCACCTACATTAAAACTTCTTTCACTGCGATATTGATTTGCCTGTTGGTTTATTCTATTCTGCACCAAAGTGAGGTTATCCTTTAAGACTTGGAGAATTTGTTGTTGATGCTCGATGTGATCCTCCACTACTTGAACCTTAGAATTTTCTCTTAAATATGATGTGATGGACGATGGATGATATACATAAAGTGTCATAAATGGGGTCTTTTTGCTGCAGTATGGAAGGAAGTGTTATACCACCATTCAGATAGAGGCAACCATTTGGCCCATTGTGTTTTTTTATTAGATAAAAAGCAATGAAGATATCCTTCCAAACATTTGTTTACTATCTCTTTTTTCCCATCAGATTGAGGATGATAAGATGGGTTATGAGCTAACTAAGTACCAAGACAAGAAAATAATTTTGTCTAAAAATTTCCAGTGAAAATGGGAGCTTTGTCTCTTACAATAATCTTTGGGTTTCCATGTAGCTTTTGAAATGTTTCCATAAATGCAGTGGAAACTGTGTTGGTTTACACTAGTAGAAAATGATGAAATTAGTGACTAGGTGACTAAAAAATTTAGTCACTGTAGCTTTTCTAAGTGAAATACTACCAAAATTAAGAAATATCAACTGAACCAAGTAAAAATGACTAATTCAGTCACAGATTAAAATATACGACTAGCTAATAAGTAATAAAACTAAAAATGATTAAAAAGAATGACTAATTTAATCTACGAACAAAAATATGACTACCTAGAAAGTACTACAATAATAGAAATTAGACATTTAAGTTAGTCACTTTAATTGTGTGACTTCTTCAATCTAAAATATAAGTGATAGGGGATTCAAAGGTTTTTATAGATTGGTTGAAAGGTTATACTTCCTTAAACACTTCTTTATTGGATCAGTGGATAGTTACAATTAGGGATTTGATTAGAATCTTCAAGGCTATATCCTTTGATAACATTCATAAGGAATTATATTAAAATCATTTGTCAAGAGTGAATGCACATAACATCCTTATGAACCCTCAACTTTAACAACAACCTCACACAAATTCCACACATTGTCTAGAAATACCGATAGACAAATAAAACAATGCCAACATCCAACAAAAACCCACGTAATGAAGAGGAAACACTAATAAACATACACAGAATCCTCAATCCTTAGTTCGAAATATTACACAACCCTACATGATGCTCAAATCAACTAAGCAAAATCTAGGCTATGGGTTATTAATGTGGTAATATGAATGAGAGGGGAAAAAATATTAGCAAATCATCGACTCCAACTTCACTCTCACCCTCCACAATATAGCACCAAGCACAACAATTTTTATAAAGCATCTACAATACTAACAAGTAGGAGTAAATAACTATATTCTCATATGCCTATCATTATAATATTTAGCCTCTCTAACATGCTCTTGGTTTTTTAATGTATTCTATATATGAGTTCACTCCATATCTAGCTTTGGTTTTTTAATGTATTCTATATCTGAGTTCACTCTATATTTAGCTTAACATTATCACAAAAACTAAATAACGATTTTAATTTGCAAAAACTAATAGGATATAGTTTACACTCAATGAAAGAAAGCATTGGATTATAACTTACAAGTAAGAACATATTCTATATCAATATAGTAAACATTATTTTGAAATTGTTTTCCATGATGTCCATTTAATTTAATAATTTGTGTTATCAATGCACTAAATCATTACGGTTTTAATTTGAAAAAACTAATAGGATATAATTCACACTCAATTAAGGAAAGCATTGGATTATAACTTACAAGAAAGAACATATTTTATATCATAGTAATCAGCATTTTTAATTTTTTTTCCACGATGAATCCATTTAATCTAATACCTTTTGTTATGAATGCACCAAATCATTTTTCAATTTACTAATAGTGAAATCAATGCACCTTATTGATTTGCATTATATGATTGTATTTTTTTCTTATGTGAAAGTGTTTTCATTCCATCAAATCATGATTTTACATCAAAAGTGGTTGAAATATTTCATGGTCTACCACTATAGAAACCAGACCAAGCACAAAATTTCATTTTCCTTAAGAGCCACACAAAACGTTTACTAATAGTGTACCAAAAAATGAACAAGTTTGTCAAAAATACATGGGCTATAGGGATATATTGAAGCAAAAAAACAAAGTTAGTGGTACTTGATATAGTAGATAACTAGAGAACGTAATTAAAATTTAATATTTTCTATATTCTAAGGCTTCCAAAGGGATAGGATCCCTTTCACTTCCTAGAGAACAACCTAGAGTAGGGGGGAAGTCAAAGTGGGCTTTAATTTTCCCTAGTTTGTTGTCCATGAAGCACATTAACACCTACAATTCATCTAATTAAAAACCATCTCTTCTTAGGTAGTGTTCTTCTCCATCACCATGCAACCAAACAATAACTTGAGGTGCTAGTAAAGATTGACTATATGGATATAGTGATTGAGGAAACTCTAGTAGCGGGCCATGCTTGCAACCCATCTATCCACCTTAGTAAGCACCTGAAAGTTAATAATGCATTGTATTTGATCTACAATGTCACGTTTACCTTGAAAATTTCCCTCTTGAACACTTCTAGGAGTAAAATCATGATAAGGAGTAGTAAAGATTTAAACTCATTCTTGGGTTTTGGGGCTTCCAAAATCCCACCATGGTCTCCATATGAGAAGGAAACTATAAGAAATCAGAAAAAAATAGTTTATAGGAGGGACAATTCCACAAAGATAGGCTAGTGGGAAGTGGAAGGTGAAAGTGGTGGGGCCTGATAAGGTTAGAGGGCAAGATTGTGTACCTAAAAAGGGGAGAGGAATTGAAGCTAAGAAAATATAGTGATGAATTAATTAGCTAAAGGCCAAGAAAAATGAAGGAAAATTCAGTAGAAGTAGCTTTGATGGACTAGGGGAATGGTCTCAACATAGCAAGTTCAGTAATAAATACCACCAAATTTATCGAGGGGGATGAATCACTACAGGGTGAAAAACATAAAATTATACAAAAATGACCAATGTTCCTTCTAAATAACTATGATCAGGCTTGAAACTCACAAAATATACCAGACACCATTACACCATCACTACACAATATATAATTGCATACAAACTATTAGCTTGACCCTAATGTATAGAGAGATGGCTCAGGTGCCATCATAATTGTTTACCTCCTAGAATGACTAATATGGAAATTTAGAGTAGGCTTACAAGCCATGTTAGTATTCCAAGTACAAGAGGGGTTAAAAGACTAATGAGCCAAGGGAAATATGGCATCAGACAAACATGGGTGACATGATTGATGGGGTGGTAACATAATTATGGCACACAATGCAATTGTATGTGCATTTTAATTCATTGGGGGTAATGATGGAACGTCTCCCTCCTCTTGTAGTGAGTGGGATTATGGTCTCATTCCCCCCATCCATTTCATGCTAGCTAACACATCTAGGGATACATTATATGATTATTGAAATGAATGCAACTACTTGATTTTTCTCAGGCTTATTTGATACATTGCATATATTGAATGAGCGATAAAATGGATTGTATTTTCACTAAGAATCAATGCATCACATTCATTGGTTAAACATTTTTCATCAAAAAAGTATACTAAAAGATTATTATTGGATAAAAAAAGTGTTGGCCTTTACCTTGTAATAGAATATTTATTTTATAACATTATAATATGTATTTCTAAACTGTTTTTCAATATATTAGTTTTGAAATCACTTAGATAAATTTCACTATATTAGAGTTGAAATCAATACTTATCAATTTTCCCACTAGTATTTCTTAAATCAATGCATATAATCATTTTGCATTGTATAACTATTTAAATTAATGCACCCAATATAAGCTATGGATTATTAATGTAGTAATATAAATGAAAAAAAAAAATAGCAAATCATAGATTCCAACTTCACTTTCACCCTCCCACATAGATCCCACATAGCACTAAGCACAACGATTGTTCCAAACCATCTACTATACTAAGAAGTAGGAGAAAACTTGAGCAAATGAAAATACTAATAGTTACACTAATAGTTAAAGATACAAAGCCAAATCCATCCAATTGTAGACCATAATGGAGATGATTGCAACGTCAACAACAAAAAGTCATAAAATATGCTAGATCCATCCAGTTATAGACTGCAATATTGCAACATCAACCCACCAATTTGGCGCTAATTTTCTTAAATTCAAAGAAAATTTCGAATTTGTGCATTGCATTTTTCTCGAATTAATATAATGGACGACTTTGAAGCTCCTACATTCTCCCGAGGCCTCAATTTTGAATGGAAATGTTGGTCATTCACTCTTGGCTTTGACAATCATGATGGAGAATATGAAAACCCATCCATTTATAACCAAGATCATGAAATCAAATGTTGTCTAGAGATCACTGACATATCATAATTGTTCCCTGGACTCCAGGGCTTCCAACAGCAGGGATTGAGCCCAAGAACTCAACTTTTCCCAGATTAAGACATGAAGATCTCTAGTGCTACAATGAATATTCGATTCCAAGACTTAAGATACTAAGGCAACGACCCTTGGTAATGATAATATGATCCTCGCTGCTAAATCCTATTGTCAAAATTTAGGTCAAGGGATTGTACTCAGAAAACCCCAGATTGATTTCAATGATATTGAAGATTTTTTCACAGATGACAAATTTCTCATAAGTTAGTTGAAATTAACCCTCAAGCAAGAGAAATTTTATGTTTTAACTTCTACCTTGAACTCCTAACTGTGTACAAATTCCTGATATGTGGGGAAAACCCTTAACGACATCTATAAGTAACATGATTTTTATTGTTAGTTCATTTTTGTAATTGCAGTATAAACAATTTTTTTATTGGAATTCAAATCTAAATGGTAATATTAAATTTAGATTGTCAATATTAGTCTTGTTGTCCTAGGAACGTGTTGTACACACACTGAAGAAAATTGTTAGTTTTGTTGAAGAGATCAAAGATTCAAGATATGGCATGACTAAATTCTTGTCACATGAGGTTGAATCAAAGCATCTACAATTCGTGTTCACAAATTATCTGTGTGTAAGGGCAGGGATAAAGGTATACCGAGTAGTGGTAGAAACTTAAAAGAGTCTTTAGGATGGATATCAATTTTAATATTTTTTTACAATATTTTGTATTTTGAAATTCTACGACATCTTTTTCAGATACCTAGAAGAAAATTTCCAACAAAAAACTTTCTTGGAAATGCAAAAAGTAAAAAATTTGACAAACTACATAGTTTTTTTATTAGTAAGAGTTGTAATCTATCATCTCAATGCGTTGTCATTGGAGATGCATATAGAAGGATAAATGAAATTCGTATGCCTATAGAGATAGCCAAGAGAGTAACATTTGTAAAGCGTGTAAATGTTTATAATAGGGAAAAACTGCAAAAAATTGTAGACTATTTTGACAAAGAGGTAATTATTATTCAAATGCATTCAAAAAAGCAATGAAGAAAGTTGAAATTGGTGAAGCGATCAACCGTGGACTTCATGATGGGGATTTTGTTTTGATTAATTATCATCCAAGTGTCCAAAAGCATTCATTGTAGCATTAAAAACGTACATACATATGGGATCTACAATGATTATTAATCCTCTCATAAGTTGGCCACTTGGTGCAGCTTTTGATGGGGATTTCATTCATGTTTTTTTATGCCCAATCTTTAGAATATCAAGCTGAGATTTTGCAGCTTCTAAGTGTGGATCAACAAATGTTTAGTTCCCATTGTGGAGAGGCAAACATAGCACTGAGTGTTGATAGTAGATACATTGTTGGTTAGTTAGTCAGGAGGATATGATGCAATAGTTAGGGGGGGAGGTTAGGTTCCCACAGTTGTTAGCAATCCCAAGCAGGACTATGTACACCCCAGAGCTACTCTAAAATTTATTTCTTTAGTTGAAAGAAAAAGATACATTGTTGGTTTCCAAGCTTCCATCCATAAAATCTATGTTGGATAAAACCACATTGAATCAACTATCATTATGGACTTTTGGAACCTTGCCTGAACCAGTAGTCACTAAAGTGCATGATGAAGGGCCATTTCGGACAACTAGCCAACTTCTTCAAATCACTTTACCTCGGAATTGAACTGTGAGGAGAATGGGCTTCTCATAAGCAATAGTGAAATACTATTATTCAATGGTGATAAAAAACAATTACTAATTTCTCTAACTCAAATTTTTAATGCAATTTTTAAATGAAAAGGTCCAGAAGTGACAATGAATTGTTTGAATTTAGTTCAAAGTTTTTTAATTGAATTTTTAACGTTAAATGGTTTTAGTGTAGGTTTGGATGATTTGGTTATTTCTCACTGTGTTTCTCAGAGAAAGATGTCTATGGAAGAGCTAGGAAATGAACTTACTAAAATTTCTAGGCTTATGAGGCATGTGAGGGGAGGAAGATATGATAATTCAATCATTTCCCAAGTGGAGAAGCATCTACTTGTAGTGCGGAAAAATGTTACCAAGGCTATTTATTCTTCAAGTTCCTTTTTTTTGATGGTTGACAGTGGAAATGCAAGATCTACTAAGAAAGTGGTTCAACAACTTGGCTTCTTATGGCTTCAAATGTTTCAAGGAAAATGTTTCCTAGAGATTGGCTTAAAAATATTTTTCACATCTTCCATTCAATGGTTCTCATCCTTTGGATCCACACAAGAGAGATGATTCACCTATAAGTTTGTGGACTCATTAAATCATCCTATGTTTGTGTATTAAATTACTGCGAGACATTTATTCATTCTATATCTTCCAAGGAAAGTCTTTTCTGTCAGAAGATGGGAATGAAAGAACTAGGAATTATTTTTAAGAATATAATGGCCTTTCTACTTGATCTGACGATTTTCTATGATGGGATGGTCAAAGGTGCTTATGAAAAATTTCTCATTCAGTTTGAATATGGGAACATAAACTCTTCGGTAGCATGTAATTCCTCAAACAAGATGGAGTCTGGGAGTAGCTTGGATCATTCATCTCCAGGAGAACACGTAGGGACTCTGGCTGCTACAAAAATTGCAAACTAAACTTACAAAGCACTTGTTGATTCCTATTTCCCCTTTGGAAATAGTTAAGGTAGTTGAGATCACGTTCCTTACCTATCATTAATGTTCTATTTTAGTATGATTTCCCTTTGTATAGTGGGAGGGATAAATTTGAAGCCAATGAAAAAAAGAAACTTTAATGAGTAGATATAATTCTACCTTACAACCAAATGATAGATGGGTAATTATTCACATGAGAAGATGTTGTGCTGATGAAACACATTTTGAGGAGAAAGCTGCAAGAATTCAAGAATCTTTGAAGAGGATTCCTTTGAAATATTTTTCTCTCAAATTTGTTGTTGAGTAAGTGGATCTCTATGTTGCACCTTTTGTTTCAGTTATGTTACACATAATCATAAAGGTGTCATACTCTCCAGGTCAATCATCTAACCAATTTGATTCAGAATGCATTTTTTTATTTGAAGGATGACCCTAATAAAAAAATGTGAATGAACTGCTTGTTGTTTCAAAGTTTCTAGTTGATAATTGTCTTCAACATTAATATTAAAGAAAAATACACCCTAGAATCTTCGATATGTAATGTTCTCATGTTTAATGAGATCCCTTTAAAAATTGTTCAGTTTGAAATTTCAAACTAAATATGAATATCAAATCCATGATAATTGATGCAAAATGTAGCAATTTATGTTTTGATTCTATTTGTTCTTTTATCTTTTATCTTTTAATGCAAATGTAATAGAAAATGCATGCATTATAAATTAGTTTTGATCTTCTACATGCAAAAAAAAATATTTATTATGGTAGACATGAGTTTCCTTCACACAACATTCACATTGTTATAAGAAACAATCATTTCACCTTCGAATTTTTAAGAATGTTTCGTTAGGAAATTGAGGTTCTCAACCACATCCCTCTTCAAGTCACAAACACCTTTGCATCTGAAGTATAAGGCTGCAAATATATTATTATTTTTGGATTTTTAGTGAAAGAATTTGTTGTCAGTCTGAACCTAATTTGAAAATCCCAATACAAAATCCATGATAATTGATAATAAAAAAAATGCATTAGTTTCTATTTTGATTCTCTCTGTTCTTTTATATTTTAAATTTTAAAGCAAACACAATAGAAAATGCATACGTGATAAACTATTTTTCATCTTCTATAAGCAAAAGGAAGATTTATTCATGGTAGACATGGACTTCTTTCACATAACATTCACTGGTATAAGAAACAATCATTTTAGCTTCTACCTGTTGAGAATGTTCCATGAAGAAGAAATTGATTTTCTCAACCACATATTCCTTTAAGTTACAAGTACCTTTGCGTTTTATGTACAAGATTGCAAATTTATTTTTGTTTTTAGAAGTTTAGTGCAAGAATCTATTTTCAGCCTAAATCTAGTTTGAATTCAATTATGACGTTAGGGAAATAAATTTAAGCTCATTATAGATTTTGATAATCATGATTCCTTTGATGCTACAACAAGAATCTGTTACAATGGTGGAACATCTATCTTTGGATAAGAATACTTCGAAAATACCATTGAGGCTTATTAAAACATTCAAGTAATATGTAGTACCCTTTTATGTTAGTTTCAATCAATTGTCCATTTGCATCATGTTCATGGTTATATGAAAGTACGTGGATGGATTGTTTTTAGTAGTGGTAGCAAGGAATTGCTTTTCAATGATATTCCTTATAGTTCAGCTGCAACTATTTCAATTGAGTTCCTTTACGCTATAGTGAGAAAGTATTGTATTCAAGAGGATGTTATATTATTCAAGGATGTACCTTCAAGATACCACTAAGGCTTCTTGAAACATTCAGGTAATATGGGTTCCCTTCTATGTAAATTAGATTATTCAGTCCTCTATCTGCATTATATTCCTTTCATTGTTTGAAAAAAGTAAATGGACAAGGTGTAAGTTTTATAATGTTAGCAAGCTACAACATTTTAATTAATGTCCTTGTAGCTCAACAACTATTATAAGTGAGTCCCTTTCAGATTTAGTGTTAACTGTTTAGTGTTTAAGAGTTGTAATATATCGTCTCGATGTGTTGTCATTGGAAATTCATATAGAAGGATAATTGAAATTGGTATATCTATATAAATAGCCAAGAGAGGAACATTTGTGGAGCGTGTAAATGTTTACAACAGGGAAAAATTGCAGAAAATTGTACAAAAGGGACAATTTAGAACCTATGTTGACTAAGGAGGTAAGTTTTGTTCAAATACATTTGGAAAAACAATGAAGAAAATTGAAATTGGTGAAGTGATTAACCGTGGACTTCATGATGGGAATTTTCTTTTGATTAATAATCCTCCAAGTGTTCACAAAAATTCATTGGAGGCATTAAAAGCATACGTACATCTGGGCACTACAATGATTATTAACCCTCTCATATGTTGGCCACTTGGTGCAGATTTTGATGGTGATGGCATTCATGTTTTTTATCCCCAATATTTAAAATCTCAAGCTGAGCTTTCTTAGCTTCTAAGTGTGGCTCAAACAATGTTTAGTTCCCATTGTGGAGAGGCAAAAAACACTGAGTGTTGATAGTAGATACATTGTTGGCTTCCAAGCTTCTATCTAGAAAATCTATGCTGGATAAAACCACATTGAATCAATTATGAATGTAGACTTCTAAAACATTTCTTGAATCAACAGTCACTAAAGTGCATGATGGCCTTTTTGGATAGCTGGCCAACTTCTTCATATGGGTTTACCTCTGGAATTGAACTGTGAAAAGAATGGGCTTCTCATAAGAAATAGTGAAATAATATTATTCAATGGTGATAAAACCCAATTGTTGAGTTCTTTGACTAAAATTTTTAATGCAATTGTTAAGTGTAAAGTTCAACGAGTGGAAGTGAAGTGCTTGAATTTAGTTGAACATTTTTTTATCCTTAGATGGCTCTAGTGCAGGTTTGGATGATTTGGTTCTTGCTCACTGTGTTTCTTAGAGAAAGATATTTATGGAAGATCTAGTAAATGAACTTACTAAAATTTCTAGGCTTATGAAGCATGTGAGGGGAGAAAGATATGATAATTCCATCATTTCCCAAGTGGATAAGCATCTACTTGGAGTGTGGGAAAATGTTACCAAGGATATTTCTTCTTCAAGTTCCTTTTTTCTGATGGTTGACAATGGAAATTCAAGATCTACTAAGAAAGTGGTTCAACAACTTGGATTCTTAGGGCTTCATATGTTTCCAGGGAGGAAAGCGATTCCTAGAGATTGGCTTAAAAATATTTTTTCACATCTTCTATTCAATGGTTATCATCCTTTGGATCCACACAAGAAATATGATTCACCTGAAGTTTGTTGACTTGTTAAATCATCCTATGTTTTTCGATTAAATCACTACAAGGCATTTATTCATTCTATTTCTTCCAGAGAAGCTAATTTCTATTAGAAGATGGGAATGAAAGAACAAGGAACACCTTTTAAGAATCTAATGACCTTTCTACTTGATCTGATGATCTGCTATGATGGGATGGTGAGAAATGCTTGTTGAAAATTTCCCATTCAGTTTGAATACATGAACATAAAATGTTCAATAGCATGTAATTCCTCAAACAAGAGGGAGTCTAAAAGTAGCTTGGATCATTCATATCCAAGAGAATAAATAGGGACTCTGTTTTCTCCAACAATTGCAAACTCAGCTTACAAAGAACTTGTTGATTCCTTTCAAAAATGTATTTCCCCTTGGGACATCCTTAAGATAGTTGAGATCATGTTCGTTACCTGTCATTAATGTTCTATTTTAGTATGATTTCCTTTTGTGTGGTGCTAGAGGGCTGAATTTGAAGCCAATGAAAACAAGAAACATTAATGAGTAGATATAATTCTACCTTACAACCAAATTATCAACGGGTAATTCTTCACATGAGATTTTTTTGTGCCGATGAAACACATTTTGAGGAGAAAGCTGCAAGAATTCAAGAATCTTTGAAGAGGATTCCTTTGAAATATTTTTCTCTCCAAATTATTGTTGAGTAAGTGGGTCTCTATGTTGTGCCTTTTGTTTTAGTTGTGTTACACATAATCATAAAGGTGTCTTACTCTCCAGGTCAATCATCTAACCAATCTGATTAAGAATGAATTTTTGCATGTGAAGGTTGAACCTGATAAAAAATTACGAATGAACTACTTGTTCTTTCAAGGTATCTAGTTGATGTATCTCTTCAATTTTAATATTAAATAAAAATACACCCTAGAAGCTTTGATATTCAATGTTCTCATGTTTAATGGGATCTCTAAAAATTGTGCAGTTACCAATTTCAAACTAAATGTGAATATCAAATCCATGATAATTGTAACAACTGAACCTAAGTCTCAAAACACTTACAGGCCTTTTATTCCATGACGCTAATCTATAAAGAAGGGCATTTAATGCATACACAACAATTATTTTGATTACCATCATGGATAAAATATCGAGTTCATTCATATAAAATGAATAGAAAAAATATAATCAGGTACTTTTCCTTAGAATGTTACAGTTAATTGTGTTTACTTTCCTAAGAAGTCACTGTCTAACTTTATACCATGATATGCAGTTACTGTAAAGATCTTGACAAACCTAACCAATAATTTATACCTACTGTCAAGTAAATATGTAACAAATATCAATTTTCAATCAAGGGCACCATTAAGATTTCTAACCAACAAGGGGTAGGCAATGAATCTCTAGATCTCACTAACCTAATTCTGCTCTACCTAACAAGCTACCATTCTGGCTTGAAATTAGTAGAACTTCCAATGGTTATTACAGTTTACACATGTGACAAATGTAGTCATAGGTTCATCTATGCTTCTTGTTTGCAACTAATAGTAAGTACACTTCTGCTGGCCACATTTACCCCACTTGAATTGGTCTGTTGTAGCTTTAAGCTTTGTCCCATGCTCACACTCAAAAAGTGCCTTGTCTTTGATTTGTTTGTTCTCGATATTTCCTTGATCACTAGCCATTTCTTCCACTATCATTACAATAAGTCTCTAGCTTAATTTCCCCAAGAAGAACTCTCCTTCTCAAATCTAGATTGTTTGCATCTTTCAAATTGAACATGATAGAACTATATTTCAACTTGTGGGCTCCAGGACAACCCTAAATTTTCAAATATTAGTGTCTCAACAAAAACTACAACTTGTACTAGATCACATGCATTTACTCTCACCAGGTTGTCACCCTTGGCTTCGTTACCTACTTTGGAAAAATGCTCATGAAGAAGCTCACGGTTCCTGTCCCGTACTGTGTTATTACACTTAATCATACTTGTCTGCTTTGGTGGGCATTTTAAAGAGGACGATACCTTCTTATTGTTGATAGATGTTTCTTCTTCCTTGGGTTTCTTCTCAACCTTTATAGACTCTTTCTTAACAACATTGACCTCCACTTTAATAGTCTTGGATTGCTTATCTTCTAACTTTGTAGCTTTGTTTCCATTGTTAGCAAGAGAATATGTTGTCACAACCTTCTTCCAAGAATCAAGTAAGCCAGTGGCTAACACAAATAATTTCTTGAGGTTGCTTTGTGATATGTCAGGGGAATTTTCCAACAAGATAATTGAAGTATCATAACAAAATGAAGTTACTAGCATCTATAAGAAAATAATCCTATGAAAAAACCTGCACACTCATGAACTAAACAGTTTACCTTGACTACTTTAAATCAGAGAGAAAGGTACCTTTAAAAGGCCCATTAAACTTAGAAAGAGGCATTAACAAAATTAGTGGACTTCAAAAGAGAATGAGACTAAACTTTCAAGATAGAGGTAAATTTTTAAGAGCACTATTCAAAGATAAAGGAAAAGAGCAAAGAAAATGAAGGAAAAAATAAAATTATACAAATGAAACCAATACTTTTATTTCAAATATGTTCTCCATGGTACACATCCTAATGAATTACTCAGAGTAAAAGAAAAATTATAGTTCACAACAATGATCCAGATAGGCATGTACAAAACATCCATCTTCAATAAGTAAATCTGGAAGTACATTCTTCAATTTATGTCATAACATAAATGTGTTTCAGTGTAAGAAAAGGACTGGAAGCAAATGTCATGCACTGCAAGTTAAATTTACAATTCAAATAAATAAAAACGTGTGCCAACATAATACTTAAAAAAAACATGTTCTTGACCTGTACACCATAAAATGCAGCAATCAAAGCAGACGCTTGCATAAGGGTATGGTCAAAAAATCTAAAGCTTACACATCCAACTCTATTTATAACTTACAAGTTACAACTTTACTGATAACTACCTCTACAATACACTCACTACTTGCACAAGATGATACCATTGTATTGAGGAATCTGATAACACAAATCTTAAATCATACAAAAAGATTATTAAAATTTTTGTAATGAGACATGATGAATATGGAGTGGCTAGAACTAACCCTGGAAAAACAGAGCCAAAGAGGCCTTGTTATCACCTCAAAATTACAGAACTTCTAATAAACACTAATAACACAATGAAAATGTTATCTCTAGAAATTAATTAAACAAAAAACAAAAAAAAAACTATGGACGTAGTCATGGCAAAATGCTATGGGGATTACAATGTCACCCTAGGCTCATAGAAAATGTTGTTTATAGTAGCACATAGTCCATCAACATTAGGAAACTAAAGGCACTACTTGATGAGAAATCATTTTTTTTGACAAGATTGTATTCTCACCCACCAGGTATTTGTTTAAGGTGACTGGAATTTTTGCAAATAAGGGATCTGATCTGGCTTTAAATTCATTGAAAGTAAAGATAGTCTGATATGAATCCCCTCTTTATAAGTTGATATGGCAAGGATTTGAAAGCATTCAAATTGAAAAAAGTGGGTGTGTGGTTAGAGAGATGTCTCTTTCTCATTCATTTCCACCACTCATAAACTTTCCTTGAGAGTAATGGTTGTAAAATAGGAGATAAACCAATTGGTAATTCTTCCTGAGAAACTATTATCTCTAAAATACAAGGTCTATGTGCTTGAATATTGAATTTCAGACGCGAACATCAGGAGCATGAGTTTTAAGAAAACCTATAAGTCCTGACTGCAAAAAAAAACTCAAAGATTGACCTGCATATTCAGGGTCTCAAGATTCAAAGGAATGAGTCTAAATCTCATAACTTCGAAGAGAATAAAATATGAATGGGGATTGAAATCCAAAAAAGAGAAAGATGGATACAACACCTAAAAGATAACCAATTCAAGTAACTAGTCAATAAAGTTGATGATAAGCATTGTCGTTGCCAATGCAGGTAGAGTGGAAGTACTGAAAACTGAATATTAGATTCCTTCCATTTTTTCCCTGTATAACACCCACTTCATTATTAATATTCTCTGTAATTTTCCTTAAATTTCATGTATCAGTTGGTGATCTACAGTGGCAAGCCTAACAGAGAGTTTGAAAAATGGAACGACTTCAGCCCAAATACAAGATAAATGTTGAATTGTCTAAGACAGCTCAGGTTAGCACCTGCTAACCTGCTCGAAATATTTCCAGAATGTATGCAAAAAGTAATGTCAGATAAATAGAGAAATATGAAAACTTGAAAGTGCAGTAGCCTCCACTAATGTGGAATCAAACCAGATACAGCAAGATCACAACATGGTCAAACTTGATACAAACAAAAAAATAGAAAAAGTCTAACATAGACTCAAAGCCAATAGAAGGAGAAAGATAATTACTGCATCTATTAGATCTACCACTGAGAGATACAAGGGTTAACTCTCTATTTATAACAACCTGGGGAGAGTCCAGCATTAAGAAGGATAGTTGGCAAGTATACAAGTATTTAATGATTTACCCAAGTTAAGTTACAACTATCTATATGCTAACAACCCCCTTAAGTGCAACTTAGGCGAGTATTAAAAAGGAGGCGAAATTCAAAAAATGTGTTCTGGCTACATGGTCATGATAGGTAACCATGTACAAAATGCTTATAATAGTTGAAAAAGATTTTGAATTACCTTTCCATAAAAAGCACATTTAAGAGGTCTATTCTTTCCTTTAAAATCTTGTTTTAGTGAGGGATTTGAAAAGTTAACACTCCTTTGTACTTTTCATTTGTTTCCCTTAGATGCCTTTTTATGTTGTATCCTTGAATTTGAAGGTGAGATAGCTATAAAATTTAACAACCAATAGCACCCATTTCGATGAGTTTATCCTGCTTGCAATTAGTTTTTCAATAAAAGCATCAAAAGCAAGTAGACTCACAAAAGCTTGGCCCAAGGCATCTTGAGTTCAATATAAATATGGAAACAAACAATGAATAAAACTCGTATAACTTAGAGAGCACTACCAAAATGTGTTCTTCATCACTTTTCTCAATTTTACAATCCTTTAATTGAGGCCAGAGAGATAGAACTTGGAAATGAAATCTTAAGTAGTGTCAAAATTACTAGGATTGAGAGTAATTAATTCATTTTCCAATTGATGACCACAAATTGCATCCATTTTTCCACGATTCTTCCATCACTTTGTCTATCATTTAGAACCAAGATACAATACATTAATCTATTTGAAACATGAATGCCTTTAGAGCTAGAACTTTGTAGCAGTACTTGCAAGAGTATCAAACTTGAGGGCTTCCTATGAAGACACGAAGAAAGATGAGTGTGTATAGGGAAGTGTAGGACACATGGTTGATACTTCCACACATTTTGAGGGCATGCCAATAGAAATGTCGTTGTTGTTGGATACACTCGCGTTGATTAGTTTCAGAAAATTTCTCTATCAAATATGTTGTTTTCATGAAGTAATATTTCCAACCAAGAGGATAAAGACTTGGCATGCCTAAGACATAGTGGTGTTATTTCTTTCATGTATTTGTGATTTATTAGTATTCCACCACTAATAACTTCATTACGTAGCTACTTGCTTAGTAATATATTACAACTGTGATTTGTTAAAGGAAAAAGATTTTGGTTGTTTGAACACCATAAACTGGAAGGAAATTTAGCTTTGAATTAGAAAAATGCAATATGTTTTGAAAACTATGTTTTTTGATAAAATATTATATAGGCCCATTGCGCATAAAGGTGTGCTCTATATTGCATGAATTAATGGAAGCAAACAAATTCTTAGGTGCAACCATATGATGGGTTGCTCCATAATCAATTATCCATTTAGGTAAGAAGAAACTTACAATCGCATAGATTAGTTTAGCATTTCTTGTATGATTTCCTAAAGAAGATAGATTGACAATTAAATTGTGTTTCTTCATTTCTGAAGCCATTAGAGAACTTTTGAGGTCTAAAATGGGCCTCCTAAGAAAATTGTACAATCAAAATAAACTTTATAAGAACCAATAGAATTCAAGATGATGATGTCAACCATGGGGGATTATTCACCATTTTTTGGGTAAAAAAGTAAAAAGATTAAAAAATAATAGAATAATAAAACTATTTTTTCAACTTGTATTTTCAACTTATATCCCTAAGGTTTTACTCAAATTTCAAGTTGGAGTATTCTTTGGATGCAAATTTTAATTCCTCATCCAAGGAGTACCCATGTTGCATACTTTTGATGGACCCTACTACATGAAAAATGAGAAAAACATGAAAAAGCATGATTGCAATCACGTTTTTCATGTATTTATCAATTTTTGTTTAGAAGGGTCCATCTAAGTATGTAACATGGGTACTCCTTGGATGAGGAATCAAATTTTGCATTCAACGAGTGTTCCCGCTCGAAATTTGAGTAATCCTATACAGAGATAAGTTGAAAATACGAGTTAAAAAAGTAGTTTTTTCATTTTTCCCTCTAAAATTTGATGATGTAATCTAATCTTATTTTATTATTTCCACTATTATTTTATAATTTCCTTAGGAGGCCCATTTTAGACCTCAAAATTCCCCTAATGTGAAGGCAACCAATTTCTACAAACAAGATTTTGAATTACCTTTCCATAAAAAGCACATTTAAGAGGTCTATTCTTTCCTTTAAAATCTTGTTTCAGTGAGGGATTTGAAAAGTTAACACTCATTTGTACTTTTCATTTGTTTCCCTTAGATGCCTTTTTACGTTGTATCCTTGAATTTGAAGGTGAGATAACTATAAAAAATCCATAATCAAAAGCACCCATTTCAATGAGTTTATCCTCCTCACAAGTAGTTGTTCAATAAAAGCATCAAATGCATGCATACTCACAAAAGCTTGGCCCAAGGCATCTTGAGTTCAATATAAATGTGGAAACTAACACTGAATAAAACTTGCCTAACATAGAGAGCACTGCCAGAATGAGTTGATCATCACTTTTCTCAATTTTACAATCTTTTAATTGAGGCCACAGAGATAGAACTTGGAAATGAAATCTTAAGTAATATCAAAATTACTAGGATTGAGAATAATTAATTCATCTTCCAATTAATGACAACAAATTGCATCCATTTTTCCATGATTCTTTCATCACTGTGTCTATCATTTAGAACCAAGATACAAATATACATTCATCTATTTGAAATCTGAGTGCTCTTAGAGCTAGAACTTTGTAGCAGTACTTGCAAGAGTATCAAACTTGAGGGCTTCCTATGAAGACACGAAGAAATAGGAGTGTGTATAGGGAAGTGAAGGGCATGTGGTTGATACTTCCACACATTTTGAGGGCATGCTAATAGAAATGTTGTTGTTGCTGGATACACTGGCGTTGGTTAGTTTCAGAAAAGTTCTCTTTCAAATGTGTTGTTTTCACGAAGTAATATTTCCAACCAAGAGGATAAAGACTTGGCATGCCTAGGACACAGTGGTCTTATTTCTTGCATGTATTTGTTATTTATTAGTATTCCACCACTAATTACTTCATTACGTAGTTGATCATTTAGTAATATATTACAATAGTGACTTGTTAAAGGAAAAATATTTCAGTTTGTTTGAACACCATAAATGGGAAGGAAGTTTAACTTTGAATTAGAAAAATGGAATATATTTTGAAAAATATGTTTTTTAATCAAATACTATATAGGCCCATTTCCCATAAAGATATGCTTTGTATTGCATGAATTAATGGAAATAAACAAATTCTTAGGTGCATCCATGTGATGGGTTGCTCCATAATCAATTATCCATTTAGGTATGAAGAAACTTGCAATAGCAAAGATCGATTTAGCATTTCTTGTATGATTTCCAAAAGAAGATAGATTGACAATTAAATTTTGTTTCTTCATTTCTGAAGTGAAGGCAACCAATTTCTACAAACAAGATTTTGAATTACCTTTCCATAAAAATCACATTTAAGAGATCTATTTTTTCCTTTAAAATAATGTTTTAGTGAGGGATTTGAAAAGTTAACACTCCTTTGTACTTTTCATTTGTTTCCCTTAGATGCCTTTGTATGTTGTATCCTTGAATTTGAAGGTGAGAGCTATAAAAAATCGACAACCAAGAGCAACCATTTCAAGGAGTTTATCCTTCTCACAAGTAGTTGTTCAATAAAAGCATCAAAAGCATGCATACTCACAAAAGCTTGGCCCAAGGCATCTTGTGTTCAATATAAATGGGGAAACAAACACTAAATAAAACTTTCCTAACTTAGAGAGCACTGCCAAAATGAGTTGTTCATCACTTTTCTCAATTTTACAATCTTTTAATTGAGGCCAGAGAGATAGAACTTGGAAATGAAAGCTTAAGTAGTATCAAAATTACTAGGAGTAATTAATTCATTTTCCAATTGATGACCACAAATTGCATCCATTTTTCCATGATTCTTCCATCACTTTGTCTATCATTTAGAACCAAGATACAATACATCCAGCTATTTGAAATCTGAGTGCCTTTAGAGCTAGAAGTTTGTAGTAGTACTTGTAAGAGTATCGAACTTGAGGGCTTCCTATAAAGACACGAAGAAAGAGGAGTGTGTATAGGGAAGTGCAGGACATGTGTTTGATACTTCCACACATTTTGAGGGCATGCCAATAGAAATTTCGTTGTTGTTGGATACACTGGCGTTGGTTATTTTCATAAAAGTTCTCTGTCAAATATGTTGTTTTCATGAAGTAACATTTCCAACCAAGAGGATAAAGACTTGGCATGCCTAGGATATAGTGGTGTTATTTCTTGCATGTATTTGTGATTTATTAGTATTAAACCACTAATAACTTCATTACGTAGTTGCTCATTTAGTAATATATTACAACAGTGAAATGTTAAAGGAAAAATATTTCGGTTTGTTTGAATGCCATAAACTGGAAGGAAATTTAGCTTTGAATTAGAAAAATAGAATATATTTTGAAAAATATGTTTTTTAATCAAATATTATATAGGCCCATTGCATGATCATTAAAAAAAAATAGTCATGACAATAAGCAATGATTTTGGACACAATGAATTACATAACTCTCCAGCTCAAAAACATGTTAGCACATTCGGTTTTGTTTGCATTAGAGAAAAATGAATGAGTAGCATAAGTTTTCTTTGAATATTTATAGAATCATTTCAGAGATTCTAAATGGAAATTACATGTGCTAATCTTGCTCAATTAATTATAGGGAAAACAAGGGGCATACATAATTTTTTGGCTTCTAGGAATTGGATTCCTTTTCTCCCGGAATGGTACGCTAACAATTGAATATTACTATTTTGAAGCTGTATACCCGGTTAGCATGACAATTTACAAAGTTTTGTCTTATTATTTTCTATTTTATTGTTGTAATCTTGTGTCAACAATACTTTGCTCCACCCATTAGATTTCTACTGACCAATTTTATTATTATGAAGTGTCATTGCTTCTTAAAGATAACTAGAGGAAATGATACAACTACAAAAGTGAAGCATGAAACATTCTTAATAGAAATTTCTAGCTCCGATATTTTTTATTATGTTGGATAAAATCAAAATTGCAATGTACCATAAGCATTGGAATTCAAAATATTATGATAGAAATGTGTGCATCTATTTGCATTTATTACTTTAGTTGAAGATAACATTTCATGAACAAATGTTGTACACTGAGACATAGTAGGTACAAAATTTATTTTATGGTGATGTTTTATTTTCTTTGTTTATACAGTTCACCTGGCCACATAGTGGCCACTATTGCCCAACTAAAGAAAACATGTTCTAGTTTCTTGCTTTTATGGGGAAAATGACATTAACAATATTGCCGATGTTGAGGTATATATCGTATAAATCTTTTATAGTCTACTTTAGTTTATATTCCAATGTTCATCTACTTTCATGTCTTATACTTTGCATTGTATCTCTTTTTTAGGAAAGGAACTCAATATTGATGGTAAGAAGGAGGAATTGAAGAAAGAGGAGAACAATAACACTAGAGCGACAAAATGAAAATTAAAGAGAAAGAGAAAAGAATTGGTCTAGTGGTACCCATAAAGCCAATATCCCGTATAAGACACACATAAAGACTAATGGTTAAATCTTCAGATTTGGTGTAATCACCTACAATGCCTTGGCAACACAATGATAATGTTTTGAAGCGATGAAACAATATTTCATGTGTAAATTTTACTCCAACCAATATTAAGTTGGAAACTCATATTGTAATACTTGACATTTTATATAATATAATTTATGTGGTTGGAATTATTTATAGTTGCACTTGATATTACTTAGTATTGTAATTAACATATGTAACTTTGCATTTTCATATTATATGAACATGTACGTTGTATGCCATTTGTTAGTGCCAGTATCTTCATCCCTCTGTCAGAGATCAAATCCTCTTGTTGCATTGCATATTAGGTGTCCCGCCCAGTTAGCTGCATTCCATTAGGAGCATGGATCATCTGACGGTAGTGGTTTCTCCTACATTTTCCCTCATGTCCTGTACCTGCTGGCCTATTTTTACTCATCAAGGTCATTTGCAGTCACCTTTGGTCTTAAAGTTTGCAAAAGTCTTTTCTAGGGTTTCATTGTCATTAGGTCTAGTGTTTCATCAAAAAAGGTTTCGAAATGTCCAATAACAGCCAGCAGGCACATGAGGAGGTTCCAGTACCAATAAAGTTCATAATCAAGTGCTCAGAGATGTATTTTTCCTCAAAACTCTGTTTTGAGGAAAAATAGAGTATTTCAGGTTTTATTGTATAAATTCATGTAATTTTATTTCCTTCATATGTAAATCACTTCACCTGCAACCCTGGTCACTTTCCCTAGCCTCAGTAGCTCCAATCCCCTGCAAAGAAAACATAAAACAAGTCATTAAATTCATCAAAAAACTCAAAAAAATGAAAAGTTAAAAAAAACATAGTTAAAGGATAAAGTCACATTCCAAGCATTATGAAAGTGGGTTTTTATGAAAGAAACATTAAAAAGTATTTGTATATAAATGATTTCTTCAATTTGAAAAGCCCATTTGCATTCAAGCAACAAAGTGTGAGTAAGAGCAAGGTCATGGGTGAGCAAACAAGTGAAATTGGGGAGAAATTGGCTGAATTCAGAGGCATGGCGCACTGGGCAAGTGGCGCGGCGCATAGGGCCATGATTCTCAGTGGAAATTTGAACTGGCACAACGCACATGTAGGGTGCATCACGTTGGGTAAGAGGCATGGTGCATAGAGCTGCCAAGCCTGAAATCATCAACAACTCCCTCAAATCACCCAAAACGCTTAAATCTCTCATTATGCAAGTAAGTCATCACCTCTTCGTTGCTAGTGGAGGAGTTTTTTTAAGGTTTATGGTGATTATGTAAAGAAACATCAAACCCTACCTCTTTGCATCTCTCAAAGAAAACAGTGCCTAGGGTTTGCATTGATTATTTTCGTTGCCAAGTCTATTCTCCCATTCCCTCACTGTTTCACTCCTTCACTCATTTTCACCTGATTCCCCTATTCCCTAAACTCCCATATTCCTAAAAGATCATCCATCCCTATCCCAATTCCCATTTCCCAACTCCTAAAATATAACTTCCCAAACCCTAGTGCTATACCCAAAACTCCCAAATCACTCCCTAATCCCATGTTTCCCTAACTAAACCCTATCCTAATACTCCCAAAATCCTTATTGTTTCCTGCCTCCACAGTCTCTCACATGTTTTTCCCTTCATGGCAGAAAATCAAGAAACACCATAAATTTCCTATTCCTCATCAAGACAGCTCACCCACTAGCAAAGATGGAGTCTGATCCTTCATATGATCATGATGAAGAGACATATAGTGATTCTCCTACAGAGGTACAAGCACCCAGGAAGCCTCATAGAGGTGGCAAACATATTTAAGAAGAACCTACCACTCTTGCTGAGTTACAGGCCTACCCTCTCGCCATCACTTGTTTCCAACACCAGTCCTGCTATGAATTTTGTGAGATGGTTGCTAGAATCTAGTTTCATCATGAGTTGGACCGTTTGTTTGTGCTTCATTTACATGATGGTCAAGCCACTCTAGTTGGAGTCACATTCACTTTAACACCAGAATCTATTTGACTAGCAACTGGTATTCCTAACATTGGAGAACAATGGAACAAGAGGTAGCAAATTGACAGGCAACATTATGAACCAAACATCAAGCCCAGTTATTTGAGACAACTCAACGGAGTTTTTCCTTTTCGGTACCTCAAAGATTCATATGCTCCTTTAATGAAACTAATAATGAAGTATTTCAGCTGTGAGGGCCGGTTTTCCCGTTTATATACCTATCATATTAGGCTGCTGATGCATTTTACCAGGGTGAGGATGATGAACCTCCCCTACTTCATGTGCTGAAATATTGAGAAAATGACCACCCTACTACAGGACAAGACTCCTCAGCAGCAGTTCAACAGTATTTACCATTTTGCTCTCATTAATATTGTGGTCATCCATCAACTCGGTTTGCAGGGCATCACTTGGGAGGACTTCATTTCTCGTGATTTTTTCACAGCTCCTCAGGGACCTCCAGAGGCTTTGCATGAGACAGGTGAACCTTCATATCGGCATGAGGGTCATGAGACACAGACCGCTAGTATGTCGGTGTTTATCACTTACCAGAAGGGCACTAAATGGTTGTTTGCAGCAGCAAAGAGAGTATTATCTCCACCTGGGGTGGAAGGAGTCTCACTTCCATCATTAGCACAATAGGTTCAGGACAGAGGCAAGAGGCCATTATAGGATGAAGGACCATCAGGTGAGTGGGAGACTGATTTCATTCTCATTGAGGGTGATGATACTGATGTGGGCCCACAAAGCAAAAATCTCAAATAAATCATCCAAGAGCAGCAGGTGGACATCAATGCCTTGTCCCTCAACTTGGAGAGGGCTAAGTGGATAATAAATTACCTGGAGCAAAGAAATAAGTAGCTTGAAGATCATCAAGATATTATGAGTTGCAAAACATTCGGGAGAATCGTCAAGCTGCCCAAAGGAGGAGGGTGGAGCTCACTTCACTTGAGTAAGAGATCAATGCTGATTGGGAGTCATGGCTTGAAAGAGCTCATATCCACTTAGAGAGGTTGTTGGTGAAGGCCAACAAGGAGAAGACATTTTTGAGACACATGGTTTATCATTATATGGCAAGAAACAAAGTCTGCAAGGCGAGAATTAGGAGCTTATAGGCAAAATTGAAAAGGGCATCAAAGAGGCGAAAGGAGCATGATAGAATTCAGATATTGGCTGAGGCTTCATTGGACCAACACAATTCTTGATGGAGAAGATTCAGCCCAAATTTCAAAAAACTTGGGGCACTTTTTTCATTTTTGGAGTTTTTTGCACAAAAAACAGGGTTTTCTGCTCTATGCACTACGCCACCCGACGCTCGCTTTTGATGGGAGCCTCCAAATGACAAAAACTTAGAATTTTTGGATTTGGAATGAAAAATATGCTTTCCTACCAATGGATAAGAAATTTCGATAGGTTTTGAGCCCTCAAAAAGGTCAAAAACACTCAAAAAATGACCTTACTGCCCCTATTTTGACACACAAGAAGCAGTGTTGGGAGAACTGAAATTTGGAGGGGCAAATGGAGGCCAAATTGAAAAATTCCACTTGGGTTGGATAGTAGATAGGTAGAAATTTCCAATGAGCACACTTGGTACAAATTTGGACACCGAAAAGGCCTTCAAAAGTGGCTTCAAATAGGAGCTATGCATAGAGAAATCAGTGCGACGCATAGAGGAAATTTTGCTCAAATTGACCAAGTATACTCTGTTTTTTGCCTAGCTTTTGCCAGTTTGACATTTTCACTTTCTTAATGTCAAATTTGTGATGTAATTTAATGTAAATTGATGGATCATGATGTAAATATGTCAAATTTTCACTTATGGAGGTAGATTCATCTGTTAAAAAGTTGTTTGAAACTGAATGAATTAGTTCCCTTGTTTCTAGAGGCATGTTGTTCCACTGCCTAATTTCTAGTTCTCAGTTTAGAATTAGTTGAAAAACTCCTAAACATGTGAGCTCTACCCCTAGAGGCTAGGATGAGCTATGGTTTGTCTATATCATATTTTTATTCAGTCATTAGCATGGTTGGACTCTTGAGAAAGTAAGGAGCTTCATTGTACACTCATATCAGCATTTTGGCTAAGGAATTGAGACCAGGGTTTGCAAAACTCTTTGGGATCCTTGCAGCATTTTGTTTTGGTACAGTGCTTTCTTCTGTATTTGTGTATTTACTTATGTGTTTTGTATGACATTATCTATCTTGTTTCTTCCTAACTAAATCAAACAAGAGTGGAAGTAGAATCCATTGAAATTGTAGTGCTCTACTTGAGGTTTACTTTAGTTTCTTGATGTTTTCAGCTGTTTGAAGAGGATCCATGGCTTCTCTTTCCCTCTTCAGCTCCTCACCTATCTAATCCCTCCATCTCATTTTATTTGAAGTGCAAAAATCAGTTGCCTACCTTGCCGCATTGAGATCTTTGCAAGACTGAGCCTCATTCTGTGCACCCAAGATATGCCTTTCCATTAGAGTCACCAAACACATCATTTTATTCAATCAAACTCTTTGCACATATACCTAGCCTAATTGATCCAGGTGGATGTTGGTGGCCACCCACCTATCCCATTTGGACCCCCACAATTGTCTCTTTTAGCATTTTCAGTTTCCTTAATTGTAGCGCAACTTACTATTTTTAGCAGTTTTTCGAGTCCTGAACTTCCGGAGCCGTT